>JAGKTI010000860.1:90701-109591 GCA_018397915.1 Birgus latro
CAGCAGGGAAGGAAGGTTGCTGGTTCGTTGAAAGCAGTGATAAGAAACAGGGAGGTGAGCATGGAAGTGAAAAAGTTGTTACATGACAGTATTGTGATACCAACTCTGACATATGGAAGTGAAACTTGGACCCTGTTGGAAGGACAGAAGTCAAGAGTGAGAGCAGTGGAAATGAGTTATTTGAGAGGAGCATGTGGAGTCACATGGAGAGACAGACTAACAAATGAGGAAGTGAAGGAGCGTTGTGGTGTGGTTGAGGACGTGATGGGAAGCATTAGGAGAAACACGTTAAGGTAGTTTGGCCATGTGGAGAGGATGGAGAGTGAAAGACTGACGAGGAGAGTGTATTTGAGTGAGATGGAGGGGGCGAGAGGGAGGGGGAGGCCGAGGATGAGATGGAGGGATGGAGTGGAGAGGTATATGAGAGAGGGGGGTGTGAGTTGGGAGCATGGTAGTGAAATGGCAGGGGACAGAGTGACATGGAGGCGATTTGTTTGTGGCCACTCTGTGCAGGATTAAGGTGTCTGGCAATAGATAGATAGATAAAGCTTTTAGATCAGATAATGAAGGTAATGAAGAGAGTTCTAGAAGGTATGATTAGAGGAAGAGTGAATATTGATGAGGTGCAGTTGGGGTTTATGCCAGGCAGGGGGACCACTGATGCCATATTCATTGTTTGACAGCTTCAGGAAAAATATATAGGAAAGAAAAAGGAACTGTACTTTGTTTTGTTGATTTGGATAAGGCCTTTGCCAGAGTCCCTAGAGAGGTGGTGAAGTGGGCAGTGAGAAAGCTCAGGGTTGAGAAGTGGCTGGTTAGGGTGGTTATGGCCATGTATGTGGGTGCTCACACCCAGGTAAGAGTGAATAGAGATTTGAGTGATGAGTTTTCCATTAATGTTGGTGTGCATCAGGGGTCAGTTTTGAGTCCCTTGTTGTTTATCATGGTACTTGAAGCCCTCTCACATGACATCAGAAATGGACTCTCGTGGGAGATGTTGTATGCTGATGGTTTGGTGTTGATTGCAGAGAATGAAAGGGAGGCGGAGGAGAGATTTAGGAAGTAGAGAGATGGTATGGCACAAGGGCTTAAGAGTAAATACCAATAAAACAAAAGTAATGATATCCAGGGTTGGTGGCAATACTGTCAAAGAAGAGGGCCATGTGCAATTTGCCACAAGCGTGTGAAAGTAATTCCATCTTGTGCACTGTTTGTGATAAGTGGGTGCATAAGAGATGTACTGGTATTATAGGCAGACTGTGAGATAATGCTGATTTTATGTGTGCGGTGTCTCAGGGAGAGTAGGTGGAGATTGTCAGATGTGAAAAGATTCAACTTGCTGTGAGTCTCTTGAGTGTGTGGAAGAGTTTCGTTATTTGAGAGACATGTTATGTGTTGGAGGTGGGGCTGTGGCTAGGGTGAGAAGTGGTTGGAAGAAGTTCAGGGAGCTGCTTCCTCTCCTGACACTGAGAGGGCTCTCCTGTGCTAAGGGATCTTTGTATGTAGCATGTGTTAGGAGTGTAATACTGTATGGTAGTGAGACCTGGGCAGTAAAGGAAGAGGATATTCACAGGCTCAAACATGCAGAAATGGCAATGATTAGGTGGATGTGCAGTGTGTCCCTGCATGCAACGCCTGGGGGAGGCTGGGTTTACGATGGAAGAGTTGAGAGGTAGGATGGGACTGGAGTGTATTGGTGCTGTGATGAGGAGAGTTAGATTGAGGTGATTTGAGCATGTGGAGAGGATGGGGGATGATAATTGGGTGCAGAAAGTGAGAAACGTTAATATTGGGGGTGAGGTTGTGAGAAGGCATGGGACGAGGTCATTAAGTGTGACCCCAGGGTTAAGGGACTGAACAGAGAGGCTGCCATAGATTGAGCAGCATGGAAAGCCACCATTAGGTGACCAAGGCCGATGCCTTCAAGCCTGTTGGAGCCTTCAAAAACAAAACGTGAAACCCGAGGTGTGGGTATGTCGTGCACGTATAGGTTAAAGAGCGTAGGGGACAAAACAGATCCTAGAGGGGCACCATTTGTGAAGTTTCTATGTTCGATGACTGACTGGCACCAATATTACATGCGCACATCTGCCTGCTAAGTACTTTGCCAGCTATCATTTTGTGTTATTGTGCTTGTTTGTGTGGAATGCTTGTTTGTGAGGTTGTGGCAGGGAATAGCATCAAAGCTCTGCTAATGTTTACTGTGACTAGGAGTGTTCTGTGTGGTGGCCTAGCTGAATTGATGCCATCAAAAACTGTTTGTGTAAGGTCTGTAAGATGAGTATTTTTGGAGTGTAGCAGCCTAAAACCATGTTGTGATGGGGCTAGGGGGATGTGAGGTGTTACTAATTGTAATACCAGTCGTTCAGTGACTGTAGGGGGTGCAGAGGAGTGTGATGGGGCTGTGTGAGGAAGGTAACATGGGGTCTTTGTTGGGTTTTGGGATAGTGATGCTAGTACCATGCTTCCAGATGTTGGGTATTATGTTGTGTGAGAAGCTGTAGTTTCATATGTTGGTGAGTGCTTGTATGCCTTGTGGTCCAAGATGAATTAAAGATTAAAATGAAATCTCAGGAATTTGATGGCAAAGAATCTTGGGAAGCTTATCGTGTGCAGTTTGAGTTGCTTAAAGATCAGAATGGATGGGATGATAGGCAGAAGACAGTCCAGCTTGCCACAAGCCTCAAGGGTGCTGCAATAGAGATTCTTGGCCAGATGTCAGTGAAGGATAGGAACAGTTACCAGTTAGTGGAAGTCCTGGAGCACAGATATGGAACCATGTACCAGAATGAGATTTACAGAGCAGGATTCTGGAGCCGCTTGAAGAGAATTCCTACAGCAGCTTTCTCATGACCTGGAGGGTATGGCACACAAGGCATACCCTGGAGCAGCTTATAACCTGTTGGCTATTCTTCTGAGGGACCAGTTCATTGATGCTCTTGACAGTGCACAGCTGAAAATGCAAGGGAAGCAGGCACAACCCAGAAGCATGCAAGAAGCACTAGCCAGGGCTCTAGAATTTGAGTCCTACGTCAGGTCCAGTGCATCCACTTTTCAGGCAGATCGTAGTGCGTGATTCAAGGCAAGAAAGGAACAGGTACGTGAAATGGGAAAATCTGAAGGAAGCTGCTGGTACTGTGAAGAGCCTGGACATAAGTAAGAGGACTGCTACAAGTGGAAGAGGGGACAGGAGAAGACCGGAGAAGGTTGCTTGTTCTGCGGGAAACTGGGACACAAGAAGGAGCATTGCTACAAATGGAAGAAGGAGCAAGAACAGAGCAGTGGAAGGAAATGTTCATTTGTAACAAACAGGTGTTGGACATGTGGTGAGGTGGGACACTTCAGCTATGTGTCCAAATGAGAAGGATGAGGGTAAATTAGTGAAGACTGGTGACAAGAGTCAACAACCTGCCAGTTTATCCCAAGAACCCCTGAGGAAATACAGAACCCTGATGAATAGTGTGCGAGAAGATGGAAGAACAAACAGCAAGCCGTGTAGTAGGAATGGAAATCTTGGCAAGAAATGCCACCATACTGTTGTGACAGGGCCAGTGTCAGATGAAGAAGACCTGAAGAGGATGCAGATTTACAACCAGTGCTAAAGTGGCTGCAGCAGAGTACAGTGCAACCATCTTGGGAAGAGGTTTCTAGATTCAGCTCTGCCACACAGCTACTGGAGTCAGTAGGACCTTCTTCATTTGAACAATGGACTACTGTAGCATCAGTAGGAGACACCCAATGGCCTCAGCAAGTATTGGCAACTGGTGGTTCCGAAGAAAATGAGGTCAGAGATCTTGGATGAGTCCCCTAACCAGATCACTAGTGGGCACTTGGGAGTGAAGAAAACTCTAAGTCGGCTGCGACAGAGCTTCTACTGGACTGGCATGCGTCAGGACATTGAAAAGTGGCATCGGGCTTGTGATGTTTGCTGTGCCAAGAAGGGACCCAAGAAATGTGGCTGGGCCCCTCTTCAGCTGTACCAAGTGAGTGCACTGATGGAAGGAGTTGCAGTGGACACTGCTGGACCTCTGCCACTCACTGAAAGAGGAAACCATTATATATGTGTCACCACGGACTACTTCACAAAGTGGCCAGAAGCCTATGCCATACCTAATCAAGAGGCTGCGACTGATGCTCAGGTGTTGGTTGACCAGTTTTTCTGTTGTTTTGGATGCCACAAGAGCTACATTCAGACCATGATAGAAACTTTGAGTCTCCTGTGTTCCATGAGTGCTACAAGTTACTGGGGATCAAGAAGACAAGGACGACTCCACTAAGGCCACAGATAGATGGGATGGTGGAGAAATTCAATGGACCCTAGGACAAGAAGTGGCCAGTTACCGTGTAGAGGGACTAACAGAATGGGACCAGAAATTACCTGCATTGTTCATGTCATGTCAGTCTGTATCCCATGAGTCTACCGGCTACACACCTGCAAAACTGATGCTGGACCATGAGTTACGTTTACCCATTGACTTGTTAATGGGAAGCCCACCTGGTAAAGAGCTGCCTACAGACACCTCCAACTGTGCAAAATGTCGTCAGGAAAGGTTGGCTGAGGTACACATCATCAGGTGTGAGAAGCTCTAAAGTTTTGGGGTGAAGTGATGAAGTGCAAGTATGATGCCAAGGCAAGTGAGGTGAGCTTCAAGGATGGTGACCAAGTTTGGTTATACAATCCTCAGTGGAAGAAGGGACAGTTATCGAAGCTGCCGAGCCAATGGGACGGGCCTTACACTGTGTTGGACGCCTATCAGACATAACGTATTGGATTCAGGGAGGCAGGAAATCTCGCCCAAAGGTGGTACACGTGAATCATCCATGGCAGTACCATGGGCGAGGACAGTACAGCTGGGATGCCTCCGAGGAATCGTGCTCTCCCACAGCCAAGGATGCTGAGGAGGACCAAGGAGCTGAAGTGCAAGAGGATGGTGATTGTTTCTCAATAGATGTGTATCAAGAAGAGTGTAATGACTGACCATGAAACCTAACAAATTAATCACACTGTCCTGGCTACGATTTGATCTCAGGCCCCCGCACTTCATACGTGCACATGTTACCACTGAGCCAAAGAGAGGATCCCCGCTTTGCCTCTAAGCAAAGCGGGCTTTTATACACCCCATTACCTCACTCCTTTCTCCCCTTGGTGATTAATTTGGTCAGTCTTGAGCACACGTAGTAGTGTAGCGCATTGGAGGCCACCACTGGGCAGCTCACTCCTAAGACGCTGTCAACAGCATCATTGCCCTCAAAGCCTCGCCTCATATCCCACACCGCTGCCAACCAATGTAATGACCGAACTGAAACAAATTAATCACTGTCCTGGCCGAGATTCGATCTCAGGCCTCCACGCTTTATACACGTGCACGTTACCACTGAGCCAAAGAGAGGATTCCCGCTTTGCCTCTAAGCAACGCGGGCTTTTGTACACACCATTACAAGTGAACCAAGACATTCCAGGAGGAGTGGACTGTGTGGAGGAGCAAGGACATCATTGGAAGCGGTATAGTAGACCTGATAAGTTGAAGGATTATTTTGTATAAAATTAGATGTTTAGTTTGAATTAAGGGTTATGTTTGTATACACTGTGTAGTTTTGTTGGCATTACAAAAGAATTAGGAAGGGGGTAGTGTTGAGAAGCAGGGTTTGCCAGTTAGGTAGTGCTAGAGTATTCCCGACATTTCTCAGTGTTTCTCGTAGTTCGTGACATGTCAGAATTGTCAGTTCCTGCTGTGTGTGAGTGGAGTTATTTTGTAAGCTATGCATTAATTTTTGTGCTCTTTTTCTCTGTAATGATTTATTTACGTGATTGTTAAATTATGTTATTTTATCTCAGTTTGTATGCTAAAGCATTTTGAGTGTTATGCAGTGTAAGTAAACTCTGGCATGTTTTGGACGTCTCCGAGTTGCAACGGTTGGTTTAACCGTTGCTCCCTCGAGAATGCACGAGAACTCTGTAGAAGTAATAGATCACTCTAGAATATATGAAGCTTATAAAAGGATGGGGAATAGACTAGAGCAGTTTTGGTCAGTTTTCAGTTCAGTTTGAATGTAGTTAAGTGTCAGTGCAGTTAGTGAAGGTTGTATATCTTCGGTACTTGTGAAACGTTGAAGTTGGCAAGCATTAAGTGTAATTATTTGGAAAATAAAGAAGGTTAACTTAAGACGCCAGTGTTTATTTACAACGCCTGTGCTGCTGTGTTGTTGTCTGAAAGGCTGCCTCTAGGAAGAACAACTCACTGGGCAACATCCTTCGTATACTGATCTACTGCTGTTGGAGCCTGTGGCAGTGTGGGATGAGGACATGACATTGTGTTGAACCCTGCTTTGATGTTCCTTCCTGTTTAGAAGAACCCCACTAGACCAGAAAGACTCCAGCATAACAATATTACTAGACAGTTTCATGTTAGCAAAACAAATGGCAGTAATAGCTCTCTGCACTATGTAAATATGTCTCAGAATACAGTATTCAAGTAACATATGGCCAAAGAGGTGGACTTCATGTCGCTGTTCTCATGAGACGAAGACTTGGTTATAAATATTATTGAGAATTCACTAGAGAAGACGCTGTACCATGTGCAGTTTGTGGGGCACCTGCGGCACATACACTGTATCACTATATAATGGAATGTCCACCAACCGCCAAGTATAGAAACCTACAATTTATGATGCTGACTGACCAAATCTTATGGTTAATCAATGAAAATCTGCTACTTCCCATTCTCCATTAATATCTTGATTTTGTACAGTACCAAAGTTATAGAAAGCATTTCATTCAAACATGTGTATTTACACTACAAATGCTTGCTGTCCTTCAGTCTTCTCTTAGATTTACCAGCAACATTCATTACGTTACTCACTACTGTACGTTTTTCGCTTGAACAGTATAGTTGCATCATAGCCTCATATAGCCTACGTCCTACACTACCAAGCCATAGTCACTAACAGATGTACTAGTCAAGCCAACGTAAGAGGAAAACGCTAGTGTATACAAGACAGACATGTATAAAAAATAAATGAACAGCTAAAAGCAGCAAAGATGTGAGATGGAGTCAAGAGAGCCATGGTGTTGGTGGGTGTTTTCTCACCCACTCCCCATACGACCTCACTAATCCCATACCTATATGACCCACTGATACAGCTGTGCTATGTCATCATCTTAGACTGGGGCTAATGCCGTTCTATACCTTTATATTACGATGATGCTACTTCTCAATCCTGTATGTGAAATGTACGCCACTAAAACACCCCACCTAGACACGACAAGCACCCTAGGAGGAGACAACCGAGGGGTAAATGCAGTGAATGCAGGCTCAGCACGAGAAGGGCCCACCTGTACCTATCCCTTATAAACCTCTCGCACTCAGGTGCCTCAGCACCAAGGTATCAGTCACGACGCACTACACCTCAGCCGGACTAGTTCTCGCCAGGTTCAGGGTGGGGTAATTCTTGCAGTCCCAGATAGCTGGCAGGAGACTGCCACCAGCCGCTCAGTTGCTGCTTCCCTCCCTCATTCACACCGGGCAACGGCCACCAGCCGTGCACGGGGAGAGACGGCCACTAGCCGCTCTTGAAACAACCTTCCGGGGAAGAGGGAAATGGTGACGGCCAACAGCGGTGCAATGTACGCCACCAAAACGCCCCACCTAGTCATGACAACCACCCTAGGAGGAGACAACCGTGGGGTAAATGCAGTGAGCGTAGGCTCAGCGCGAGAAGGGCCCACCTGTACCTATCCCCTACGCCCCTCTCGTGCTCAGGTGCCTCAACACCAAGGTATCAGTCACGGCATACTACACCTCAGCTGGACTAGCTTTCACCAGGTTTGGGGTGGGGCTATTCTTGTAGCCCCAGACAGCCAGCAGGAGACTGCCACCAGCCACTCAGTCGCTGCTTCCCTCCCCCACTCACACTGGGCAACAGCCACCAGCTGTGCATGGGGAGGGACTGCCACTAGCCACTCTTGAAACAACCCTCCAGGGAAGAGGGAATTGGTGATGGCCAACAGCCGCACCCCTGGACAAGCGATGGCCACCAGCCGCGCCTCCGGCGGCAGACTCCCAACATCGGCGACGGCCACTAGCCGCGTCCGTAAGGAGGCAACTGCCATCAGCTGCACCTCGGTGATGGCCGTTAGCCGTACCTGCACCCCCATGACAGCCTCCAGCCACACTCGGGGTGTAGTCCTCGTGGAGTGCGGCTCCCAGGTGACGGCCACTAGCCACACCCATGGGCTGGCAATGGCCACCAGCCATGTTACAACCACAGCAACCAGTGGCACGGACCCTCAGTGACGGTCTCCTGCCACACGAGGGAGGAGACGGCCACTAGCCGCTCCGTCTTCCACACCCTAGGGGACCTAGCAACGGCCACCAGCTGCGCCGGGAAGGGAACAGCTATTTGTCGCCCCTCGCACCCTACCCCAGTGCCTTCCCCTCCTGAGGATTTCCCCTGTTTGCCCAACTCCAGTTGTGGCTGCTTGGGTATCCTCGCCCCTTCCCTGCACACAAACACTCTACTGTAGGTGCAGCAGTTGGAGCAGTTTGGAGAGGCCCCCTGAGACCCGGGGTCCACACCCTACAATCAGGCCCCAGGCAGACTTTGACCCTGGTGGAATCTCCCGAGACGGGATGCCACAGTAAACCCCGACGGAGGCCCAGCCGAGAAGAGACTGCAGTCCCCAGTCCCACTGAGACACCCCCAAGACTCCAGGGCGTAACCTCTCCTTCCCAGCCCGACGACGCCCCACCTGGCAGAGTGGGCACCGACAGGTGCACCTTCTTTCCTTGTTCGGGCCCATCCCTTAGGCCCCAACCCTTGAGCCCCCTAGAGATGGGCACCTCTACCATGCAGCCCTCAGACTCTCCTGGATGATCCAGCAATGCCAGGCCTCCTGACAAAGGCCCCCCAGACAACCCAGCAATGACCGGCCACCTGTCGAGGCCCCAGATGACCCGGCAGTAGCCGGCCTCCTGACAAGGCCCCTAGATGACCCAGTACCTGTCCGGCCTCCCGACGACAACCCCAGACACCCTCATGGCAGCTGGTTCCCCTTCTGACGAAGGCCGCCGCCCTGGGCCACCTCCCTACAACCGGGCCCTCCCCAGAAGCAGCACCGGTTACGTTACTTACCCCAGAGTCTTCCAGCCCTGTCCATTGAATTAATTTAATTCTTGTGTAAAGTGTGCCACTGTCAGTATCGTGTCATTGTAAGAATTAAGGCAATATACGTGTAAGGTTTGTTGCTGAGTGTTTTTATGCCATGTTCTTCTTAGTTGCTCTAAGTATACCCATACCAGTCTAGAAAGAGGACCCCTCTCTAAGTGCCTTGTTTAACCCGCCCAGTCCCGACCGTTTTTTTACCCAGCCTACCCCCAGATCCCAAGCGATTTTCAACTTTTTGTTTTTTGGCTGAAACCTTCGTTTTTGGTGAGAAACATCGAAAATTCATAGAGAAATCGCGATCCTGAGATAAAAAAATGTTGATACAGGTGTCACTCAACCTTACATTTTCCTTCTTTTCCAGGGTACCTAGCTAAAGAAAACGAACTATGGAAGGGTTAACTAATTCAAGCCACTTTAAATTACGTATTTATTTCATTTATTTGGTACAAATTTGTGTAGTACAAGTCTATATTGGTTTTCACACAATAGGCGTTTGTAAGCAAAGTTCACTGACCCAAAACCCCCGTATATGGCATTTTCCTTTACAACATTACCACCTCATCACTTCTGTTTGTTTCTACCTCTAGCTTCTTTGTTACTTTGTCCTCCACCTCAGGAATCACTTTCACCATGAATTTCGTCATTGGAGAGACCTTGGGGCAACATACCTTTACTGGCTAGGTTACTGCTAACAGGTGAATTGCCTAGTGTGGGGGGGAGGGGAGGAAGTGGGGGTTATGTGGGTCCAGGCAGTATCCCCGCTTGAAAGCAGGTAGAGGAAGGTCTCCCACATATGCTTACCAAAAATCACCCGTGAATGTTGAAAAATGTGCACACAATGGGCCTTGCAACTGCGTGACGTACGATGCACGTCGTTGGGTCTGTCCGCAGAGAAAAGTAGCGACGTGCATCATACGTCGATGGGACCCGGCGGGTTAAGGAAGGAAGAGTTGGTCCTAAAACACGCCGCACAATAGTATGTAATATACTGAAATACCCACCCAAAGGGGAGACCACAGGAAGGTGCACGCGGGTGATGAAATACCGACCCCAAGGGGAGACCACATAGAGGTGCGTGGCGGTGATGAAATACCCACCCTAAGGAGAGACCACAGGGAGGTGCATAAAGGGCCCAGACGAGACGCGCTTACGTCCTCCACCACCATGCGCCCCTCTTCCCCTCAATGGAAGCCACGGGAGATAAGCCACCTGCCACACTACTCTCGAGCCGGACCAGCACTCGCCAGGATCGGGGTAGGACTTGTTTCTTAACAGTCCCAAGTAGAACCGTGACAACGGCCACTGTGCTCGCTGGGGAGAAGGCCACCGTACTCTTCTCATCCACAACCCCCTGCAGAACAACCGCGACGGCCACCGTCTGTACCGGGGAGGAAACAGCCACCGTCCTTTCCTCATCTGCAGCCTCCACTGGGAGCAGAACCGTGGTGATGGCCACCATCCTTCTCTCACCTGCTGTACCAGGGCAAGGCAGGACCTCGTCAGTGTCCACTGTACCCACCGGGGAGGGAATGATCACCTTCCTTTCCTCATCTGCTGCCTCTACAGGGAGCAGGACTGCGATGACGGCCACCGTCCTTGCTGGGGAAGAAACAGCCACCGTCCTTTCCTCATCTGCTGCCTCTACAGGGAGCAGGACTGTGGTGATGGCCACCTTCCCTGCCGGGGAGAGAACAGCCACCGTCCTTCTCTCACCTGCTGTCCCAGGGCCCAGCGGAGCCATGGCAGAGCCCCCTGTGCCCATCAGGGAGGGAACGGCCACCATCCTTCCCTTGCCCGCTACCCCTGTGATGCCTCCGAGGGTAGTGTCCCTTGCTCTCTTCACCCCTCCCAAGGTCGAGTGGGACACCCCTCTCGCTCTCCCCACAGAGCCAGCCCCTCAATGGAGGTGCAGCTGGAGAGGAGCTGGAGTGGCCCCGTAGTGAGCCTGGGGATCCGTTCACTGCAGCCAACACCTTCACATCGCCCCATTCTGTTGTACTCCTGGAGGAGGAGATGCAGCAGGCAGCCCCTGACGGCCTCTTGACCCAAGCGAAGCCGCAGCCCCCAGTCACCCAAAGGCATCCCCAGGACTCCAGGATAAGATCTCCCCAGCCCCACCGCTAAGCAGTCCTCCTCCAGGAGCAGGGAATGGGAAGCACACTTGCTCTCTCTGTTCAGCCCCAGTCCTGAGGACCAACCTACCCACGAAGGCCCCACCGGGAAAGGCCTCCCTCTACACCGCCCAGCAGCCAACCTGTGACGACCTGGCCCCTGACGGTGGTCCCGTGCCTCCTGTGAGAAAGCACGCCTGACCGGACCCCTCCCACACCTGGACGACACATGCAGCTGCCCAGTCTTCGGTAACCAACCCGGATCCTCTGTGTATCAGTGTATTTGATCTGTACAGTGTATTGTGTCTGGCACTGTATATCTTTGTGGTAATATACGTGTAAGGTTGGTTGGCCCGAGTTTTTATGCCGTTCCCCTAGTTCCATGCTCTAGACCCGGTCCTGAAAGGAACCCCACACCCATCGCTCGTGTACAGAGAGCAAGGAGTCGAGCTCTGAACATATTGTAGCATAAAAAATACCTTACAAATTTCTCTACACGTTATAACATACACATTATCATCATTATCATTATCCGGACCTTTCCCACCCTAGGGCAGGGTGAGGAGTAGCAACGTCCAGACAGCCCAAGTTTGCCCAGTCCAGTGGGCCACGCTTCCATTCACTCATCATTCAAACCTCGGAATCCTGGCTCTACCTGATACGCATAAAACATTCACCACATTCTGTATCTTCATACAAACGTAACCGATTGAGACAATCCGGTCAGGTTAAAAAGGGGTGCCATATCCCTGATCATGCATTCACCCAGCCAGTTCGATCTCTTGTCAGCCCCCCAGCCTCACCGACTTCCAGACCTCTCTTCCTCACACACACATCCACCGTATCTCTCCACCTTCTCCTTGGCCTACCTCGCCTCCTCCCTCCTTCAAATCCACTCAGATATACCTTTTTCACCATTATTGTTATAACATATACTATAGCTATTATTTACCGAAGGGCGTGTGGCTACTCCTACGAATTTATAACCATTAAAATTATGTACAACTGTACATGTTGAAGGTATGTGGTGCCACTGAGCTCTGACTATAATAGAACTGCAACTCTGATCTGAACACACACCTTGGGTCTGAACCACTGCGTGAAATTCCAAGCCACGAGGAACTTCACAATGCAATGAAGCAGCCATTAGTTTCATTAAAAAAAAAAAAAAAGTTAAAGGAAGAACGGGTCTTAAAACAGGAATTACTAAAATATTTAAGCCTACATTTAAATAGTTTTCTTTGATTAACTTACATAATCTCCTATTAGTTTCTTGATGGCCTAGTTTTTTGTCTCATATATTTCTAAATATTAATAATTATTGTTATTATTCTTATTTAACGGTGAGATACTCAGATTACTAAACTGATGTGGATATAATGACGTTTGGGGGTAATGGCGGAAGACGCGGGAAAAACTGTCAAGAGGAGCTGGTGTTCGAGGTCCAGTGATTTGTGAGCTGACTTCCAGTAATTTAACACACTTCTAATCTACTTCCGGCTTATCGCAATGACCGAGACTCCAAAAAAATGTCCCCCAGATACGACCAGCCCCAAGACCTCGCCCACAAAAAAGGAAATGTAAGTAGAGTTTGCTTGCCTTTTGTTTACAGTTCATTTTGTGACAAGTACGAGAGTTCAAATTTTAGTTTTTATTGTTGCTGTTTATTAAGTTTTAAGATTAATTTAAAACTTGCAGGCCATTGAGGACTCTCACTTTGCTGGTCTTTAATGTCTATAGTTGTTACATAGACTTTTCAGTTGTTTGTCATTGTGTAGTGTTGACATGTTCTGTATATACAGTTTTACATTGAAATTGTTAATTATGGTCATTGTGGCTTTTACAAATAATTATGGTCATTGTGGCTTATACAAATAATCATGGTCATTGTGGCGTGTACAGACAATTATGGTTATGACTTGTAAAAAGTTTGTATTATTTTTTATTAACTTGAAAATGGGTAAGTGAAGTGCTTGATCCATAATAGCTTTGGTTCTGTTAACAGGAACCTGGATTGAAGTTTGGTAGGGAAATAAATTGCTCATAACTGACAAACTGCAGAGGAGCTTCCACTAACAAATGATGAAAATTTTATGATAGGTTATCTTCCAAAATTGTAAATTCATATATGGTATTCAGATTCTATGGAAATATCTTACAAAAGATTGTATAATTCATTCATGATACCCAAATTCTGTGACAATAACATGTTACCGTACTTGAGAATGCAAAGTAAGATTTTATTTATGTAGATGGTGGCATCTACAGGGGCAGTGAGTCTTTTTAAACCCGAAGCTCATTAGTTCCCAAATCGTTCGGGGAGGTTAGGTTAGGGCTAAGTTGCTAGGTTCGGTTAAATTAGGTTATTAGACTAGACAGACAGTGATGGATTAACCTTGGAGCCAAATCAGCCTAAAATCTGACATGGCAGGTGCCCTTTTGCCATGGTTTGCATGTAAAACTGGTGGTTTTGTAGTTGACATCTTCAGAATGATGCATTTCTGCAACTTTTAAAAGCTGTTAGTGATAATTACTTTGTAGTTTGAGAGAGAGAGAAAAAAATCTGTTGTAAACTTTGTACATGGGAGCTCTGCTTCAGTTTCACCCTCAGAACGATTCTGTGAGGTCTCGCTGAGTACATAGATTAAAGCTTTCGTGACTTCCATGATCATTTTAGAGAGGGAGGTACAGTAATTAACATATCCAGTGTAACCTGGTCAGTTCTTTGCATGCATTTACCAAACAGGGTTTGTTCTGCACCACCTGAGGTATCAAACAGGTGCTGTTGGGTCCAGCAGTACAAGGAAGATCGTCAGGTGACAACATCATCTGAGTTCATAATTTACCAGCCATCAAACGGTGAAGGTTGCATGTCACAAGCAGAGAAATTGCTTGCGGAATATTGAAATCACCTTAGACACATTTGCATCAGAAATACCATAGAGAAGGCCTCTCCTAATTTGGGGATATAATGTTTTTCAACACACAGAAATAACTGATGGATGTGGGGCAACAAAGGAAAATTAAACCTGTTCTGCCTCAGCCATTGCAGGTTAATGGCATTGGGGGCAGGGCGCTTTGCTGTCCCAGACCCCTCCCCCCATATTTATATATATACAGTATATAGTAAAAGTCCAGACACTTAATTTCATGTTTAAACTGAAATTTTACCGAATGGATCACTTTTCATTCGTTCATAATACAATATGGCACATTAACATTACGTATTACACAAATTTTTTACTTGATAATGGATTACTGAAGACACGAACTGTAATTGGTAAATTAAGAAATGTTATGGGTTGCTTAACTCGCCAGTAATGTGTAGTGTTGAAAACAGCAGTTGTAGGAAGGTAAATCCAATTAGAGAGAGTAAGTCCAGGGTTAATAATAATATACACGTATTATAAAAGCAAAGAAACTTAATTTAAATGTATTACTTTGGAAAATTCCTTAAACCTATGGTACAGATCCAAAAGTGGTCAGTTGTTTACTAGGAGTTGCCAATCCATGCATTACCTGATATATATACAGTAATCTCTCTACTATCCGGATACATTGCTATTCGGACATCGTGGGCTGATGAAAAAAAAATATATATTTTTTTCCGACCGCGTCAGTTTGAATTTCCCGCCCGCACCGACTAGCTCCCTTCCCGCTCAGTCTCCCTCCTACTAGTTCTGTCTCAACTCGGGTGAACAGTGGATGGCTGTCCGATCGTTTGCGGTATTTTCGTTCTTGTTTAAATAATCAAAAGTCACAGTGCTAAGGATTAAGTGTAGTTAAACACTGGATTACTGGACATGCTTCAAGAGCAATTATGACCACTGTAAAAACCCTAGAGATGGGAGTAAACAACAGTCATGGACTGTAAGTAATCATTGTCAACTGCTAAATATTTTCCATAATCACTTCTAAATCCACATTCTCTGGTTACCTTTTATTTACTTCATGCTTTGTGTCCCATATTTGAGTGCACAGGCTGTGAAAGAGGTGATTTTCTGTGATTACTATGTCTCTTACATACATTCACTATCTAGTCAACTGGTGAACATTTTTGCCCCACACACCTCTAAATCATAATTTTTCTGGTTGCATTTTATTTACTTCATGCTTTGTATCCCATATTTGAGTGCATAGGCTGTGAAAAGGTGATTTTCTCAGTAATAATCATGTCTGCCTTACTCACCTCAAAATCATCATTTTTGGGTTAAAATTCGATTAATTCATGTTTTGTGCCAATTATTTATGTGAATGGGGTCTTAATTAAGTGCTATGCATGTCCAGGAGGAAGGTAGGTAGGTGGTTTTCTGATTTAGGTTAGGTTAGGTTAGGGTCAAGAAAGACTGGTGCTGTTGGTGAACAGTGAACACCTTTGCCATACCTAACTCTTTTTCTGGTAACAATTTATACTCACTTGATGTAGTGCTGCCTACTTCTTCCTTACCCTTTATTATTATTTTTCTGTGCCTGCCCTCCACTCTTCCTATTTCTCCCATCTTTCCTGTCACTTCTTATTGCTTTTCTTTCCTTTACAGCTGGCTTTACATTGAGTGACAAGCCAAATGGTTTCCTGTAAGCCAAGAAACCATTTACAACGCTGGGTGGTAACCATATAACCAAACCATACGTGCTTCCTACGTATCATCAAGTGGGTTGGTGGAGGGTTAGTGCCCCTCCCCGTAAAACAAATAACTCAAAGTCAAATGGCCACCCCTTACGGGATTATGGCGTCAGGCAATTGATAGATAGATAGAATTTATTTGATGCTTTGTAACCCATATTTTAGTGCATAAGATATGAGAAATTATTTTCGTAGTGATAGCCACGTCCGATACTTACTTACACTAAGCTGCCAACTTGTGAACACCCCCGCCTTACTCCAATTATTTATGTGAATGGGGGACTTAAGTGCTATGCATGTCCAGGAGGGAGGTAGGTAGGTGGTTTTCTGATTTAGGTTAGGGTAGGTTAGGGTCAAGAATGACTGGTGCTGTTGGTGAACAGTGAACACCTTTGCCATACCTAACTTTTTTTCTGGTAACAGTTTATTTATTTGATCCTTTGTGTCCCATATTTTAGTGCATAAGATATGAGAAATGATGATTTTCATAGTGATAGCCACGTCCGACACTTACTTACTGTACTAAGCTGCCAACTCGTGAACTGCCTTACTCACCTCAGATTCATCATTTTGGGGTTAAAATTTGATTAATTCATGCTTTGTGCCAATTATTTATGTGAATGGGGTCTTAAGTGCTATGCATGTCCAGGAGGGAGGTAGGTAGGTGGTTTTCTGATTTAGGTTAGGTTAGGTTAGGGTCAAGAATGACCAGTGCTGTTGGTGAACAGTGAACACCTTTGCCATACCTAACTCTTTTTCTGGTAATAATTTATTCATTTGATGCTTTGTACCCCATATTTTAGTGCATAAGATATGAGAAATGATGATTTTCATAGTGATAGCCACGTCCAATACTTACACTAACCTGCCAACTCGTGAACACCTCTGCCTTACTCATCTCAAATTCATCATTTTGGGGTTAAAATTCGATTAATTCATGCTTTATGCCAATTATTTATGTGAATGGGGTCTTAAGTGCTTTGCATGTCTGGGAGGGAGGGAGGTAGGTGGTTTTCTGATTTAGGTTAGGTTAGGTTAGTGTCAAGAATGACTGGTGCTGTTGGTGAACATTGAACACCTTTGCCATACCTAACTCTTTTTCTGGTAACAATTTATTTATTTGATGCTTTGTATCCCATATTTTAGTGCATAAGATGTGAGAAATGATGATTTTCATAGTGATTGCTACGTCCGATACTTATTTACACTAAGCTGCCAACTCATGAACATCTATGCCTTACATACCTCAAAATCATCATTTTTGGGTTAAAATTCAATGAATTCATGCTTTGCGTCCATTATTTAATGCATTTGGTGTGAGAAAGGGTGATTTTCATAGTGATTTCCATGTCTGATACTTACTTACACTTGCTGGCAAGTTGTGAGCACATATGCCTTACTCACCTCAAAATCATCATTTTTTGGTTAAAATTCAGTTAATTCATGCTTTGTGTGCATTATTTATGTGAAAGGGGACTTAAATAAGTGCTATGCATGTCTGGTTGGGAGGTAGGTAGGTGGTTTTCTGATTTAGGTTAGGTTAGGTTAGGTTAGGGTCATGAATGATCAGTGCTGGAGCTTCAGGACTGATATCCGGACAAGATCACTATCCGGACATGCCTTTGGCTCTATTACGTCAGACAGTGGAGGGATTACTGTATATGTATATACAGTGGAGCCCCTCAGATAGCGTTTTTTTAAGTAGTGAATCCATGGATAGTGACAGGAATGACACTGTCTCATTGAGATTAATGCTGCACTGTTAGCGTAAATCTGCTAGGCATTTAACACGTAGCAAGCAGGTGGGCAGAGTTGCCAAGGTCGGACTCTGGTAACACTGATATTGAGTGCGAGTCAGTTGTCATTCAGTTCATTGACCTATGTGGAGTGAAAGTACGTATCTTAAGCTTTTCTTATAACTAATCTCCAACTATCTCTCTCCAACCAAATTTTACAGTTTTAAATTTTTCCTTTACCTTTACTTTTTTCTTGGGAAAATGCCAGTATCTAGGCGATACTGACGGGTGGAAGGTGAACCTCCCCGCAGTTACCCCAAGAAGAAGAAGAAGATTGTTTGTTTATTCACGCGCCGCGCATTCATTCAACTTGTCACAGTCTCGCCATTGTTAAAGTTTTTTGTGACCTTCCATTTATTGTCTGGGTACTGAGTGTTCTAATATCATGGCTTCAACTTCGGGGGCTGGCCCAAGTGGTGATGGTGGCCCAGGGAAAAACGGGAAGTGCTGGTAATGTAAAAGTGACCGAAAAGGCCAGACAATACATGCGTGGCAAGCCAAAGAAACAATACTGCGTGGAGAAAAAGAAAAAGATAATTTTTTGAATATGTAGTATACGTTTATCTTATTACAGTACTGAAGAAATATTACGTGATACTGATGGGTAATGGAGGAATTGGGGGTATAGCTGAAGGAGTCCAGGACTGTATTAATTTTTTTTTAGGTAAGTTTGCCCCTCGAATAACGATTTCATGGTTAATGGTAATCACAGGGGCATTTGCCTTGTCAGTGTAATAGGAAAAGTATATGGTAGGATACTTATTGACAGAGTTAGGGAAATAACAGAGGAATTAGTTGGAGAAGAACAGGGAGGTTTTAGGAAGGGAAGAGGTTGTGTAGACCAGATATTCATTCTTAGATCCTTAGTGGAAAAGTTTCTAGAGAAGAGAAAGAAATTGTATGCAGCCTTCATGGATCTGGAGAAAGCATATGACAGGGTGGATAGACAAGGAGTGTGGAAAGTATTAAGAATATATGGAGTGGATGGGAAGTTGTTGAAGGCAGTGAAGAGTATGTATGAGGGAGCTAAGGCTGCAATGCGTGTGGATGGCAAACTGAGTGAATCTTTCCATTTAAAGGTTGGATTGAAACAAGGATGTGTCATGTCTCCATGGTTGCTCAATCTGTACATGAATGGGGTTATAAAAGAGATACAAGGTCGGGCAGTGGATGTTGGAGCAGCCCCAGTGAGAG
>JAGKTI010000861.1:11375-32561 GCA_018397915.1 Birgus latro
ACTTTCACTCTTACCCACACAATCCTTGACCCAACTGATCCATACTCTCTTACATTCTCCTTCCACCTGTTGCTCACAACAATACACACTCCTTCTTTCGCCCTCTCATTCTCACCCACTCCCGCGCATATACCCCATCCATATTCCCATTCTCTCACACTCTCACCTCGCCATTTAGTTTCAGTTATTCCACATATATCCACTTTCGCACTCTCAAGCACCTGTACAATCTCTCTCTCTTTCACCTCATCATTCATACCCCTCACATTCCAGGTCGCAATCTTAATCTCGTCCTTTGTCCATTCCTTTGTCGTCAACTTTTGGTCAGTCCTGGTCCGAGGCTTCCTGTTTGTATTTTTAGTTAGTTGTTTTTACGGGGTGGGGCACTAACCCACCACCAACCCTTTTAGTCGCCTCTTACGACAAGCAGGGATACTGGGGGAGAATTCTTGAAAACCCCCCTACCTCAGGAATCACTTTCACTGTGAATTTCGTCATTGGAGAGTCTGTGGCGCAACATGTCTTTACTGGCCAGGTTACTGCTAACAGGTGAATTGCTGAGTGTGGGGGGGGAGGGAGGGGTCAGGTGGGGCCAGACAGTATCCCTGCTTGACAGCGAGTAAAGGTAGGTCTCCCACATATGCCTACCAAAAATCACCCGCGAATCTTGAAAAATGTGCATACGACGGGCCTTGCAACTGACTGACGTACGATGCACGTCGGTGGGGGTGAGCGTGAAAAAAAGTGGTGACGTGCATCTTATGCGGGGAGGCTGGGCAGGTTAACTCCTCTAATTCTCCCCCTCCCGCACGAGGCCAAAGCCCCGAATTACTGATCGTGATTATACGTTGTCTATGAGTATATAGTAATCTTCCCTCTGTCCGACGTAATAGAGTCAAAGGCATGACCGGAAAGTGGTCTTGTCCGGATAGTGGCCCTGAAGCTCCAGCACTGGTCATTCATGACCCTAACCTAACCTAACCTAAATCAGAAAATCACCTACCTACCTCCCTACCAGACATGCATAGCACTTATTTAAGTCCTCTTTCATATAAATAATGCACACAATGCATGAATTAATTGAATTTTAACCAAAAAATGATGATCTAGAGGTGAGTAAGGCATAGGTGCTCACAACTTGCCAACAAGTGTAAGTAAGTATCAGACATGGAAATCACTATGAAAATCACCCTTTCTCGGAAATCAATATGAAAATCACCCTTTCTCGGAAATCACTGAAAATCACCCTTTCTCACATAGTATGCATTAAATAATGAACACAAAGCATGAAATCACTGAATTTTAACTCCAAAATGATGAATTTGAGGTAAGTAAGGCATGGTTGTTCACGAGATGACAGCTTAGTGTAAGTAAGTACCGGATGTGGCAATCACTGTGGAAATCATCATTTCTCACATCTTATGCACTAAAGTATGGGATACAAAGCATCAGATAAATAAATTGTTACCAGAAAAAGAGGTAGGTATGGCAAAGGTGTTCACTGTTCATCAACAGCACCAGTCATTCTTGACCCTAACCTAACCTAAATCAGAAAACCACCTACCTACCCTCCTACTGGACATGCATAGCACTTATTTAAGACCCCATTCACATAAATAATGGGCACAAAGCATGAATTAATCGAATTGTAACCCAAAAATGATGAATTTGAGATAAGTAAGGCATAGGTGTTCACAAGTTGGCAGCTTAGTGTAAGTAAGTATTGGATGTGGCAATCACTATAAAAATCATTTCTCACATCTTATGCACTAAAATATGGGATACAAAGCATCAAATAAATAAATTGTTACCAGAAAAATTATGATTTAGAGTTTGGTATGGCAAAGGTGTTCACTGTTCACCAACAGCACCGGTCATTCTTGATCCTAACCTAACTTAACCTAGCCTAAATCAGAAAACCACCTACCTACCTCCCTGCCGGACATGCATGCACTTATTTAAGACCCCATTCAGATAAATAATGGACACAAAGCATGAATTAATCGAATTTTAACCAAAAAATGATGAATTTGAGGTATGTAAGGCATAGGTGTTCACGAGTTGGCAGCTTAGTGTAAGTAAGTATCGGACGTGGCAGTCACTATGAAAATTGTCATTTCTCACATCTTCTGCACTAAAATATGGGATACAAAGCATCAAATAAATAAACTATTACTAGAAAATTATGATTTAGAGGTGTGTAGGGCAAAAATGTTCACCAGTTGACCAGATAGTGAATGTATGTAAGAGACATGGTAATCACTGAGAAAATCACCTCTTTCACAGCCTGTGCACAAAGCATGAAGTAAATAAAATGTAACCAGAAAAATTAATATTTAGAGGTGTGTGGGGCAAAAATGTTCACCAGTTGACTAGATAGTGAATGTAAGTAAGAGACATGGTAATCACTGAGAAAATCACCTCTTTCACATCCTGTGCACTCAAATATGGGACACAAAGCATGAAGTAAATAAAATGTAACCGGAGAATGAGGATTTAGAAGTGATTATGGAAAAATATTTAGCAGTTGACAGTGTTACATACATGTCCATGATGGTTAAGGAATATTACCCCCACCTCTAAGGTTTTTACAGTGGTCATAATTGCTCTTGAAGCATGTCCAGTAATCCAGTGTTTAACTACACTTAATCCTTAGCACTGTGAATTATGATTGTTTAAACAAGAACGAAAATACCGCAGACGATCTGACAACTGTCCACTCTTCACGGGTTGAGAGAAAGCTAACAGGAGGGGGAGAGCGTGGGAAGGAAGCCAGTCGGCGCGCACGGGAAATTCAAACTGATGCGGTTGAAAAAAAAAATCCCCCCCCCCACCTCCCCCTCGACCATCAGCCTACGATGTCCGAACAGTGAGGTAACCGGATAGTGGTCGTCCGGAAAGTAGAGAGATTACCGTATTGTGAAGTGTTTGTGTCTATGCAACATAAATATATTGTTCGTATAGCACTGGGGCCCGTTACCAGCCGTTAGGCCTAGGGGCAGGACTCGTGCTTGCCGTAGCGGGATTCGCCACTCTGCTTCACCTTGCCCCAAATTCTGTGAGTAACTTACGTATATAGTGAAGCCAATGCCTAAACTGTATACAGTGAAAGCTCGATTATCCAGCCTTCGGTATATCTGGGCCGTGACTGAATGGTTCATGGTAGAGTAATACATAGAATTATTCGTACGATAGCTCCGGTTTAAACACGAAGCATCCGGTTGCTAGCGAGCAAGGCACGGGCAAACGCGGTAGCTCGATCGGTAGAGAGTTGGCTTGCGGTCCCGTGGGACCCAGGTTCGAATCCTCGCTGGTGCAGGGAACAGTTTAAGGATTTGAATTTCATTAAATCAGGCTTTACTGATCTACCAGAAGACCCACCGACATGTCGTAAAAATGACCCTGCTAATACCAATACACCAGTCCTCTATGAGACAGCCCTAGCATGTATTCAATATGGACGGTGGGTGTTAAGCACCGAAGTGGTGACATGTAGATTGTAGGAGGACGACTGGGCCTTGATATCAGGCTGTGAAGCCTATGCCCAGAGTTGGTCACATAAAAAATAAAAAAAAAAAACAAGCGTGAGTCTGTCCCCCCACCCACACCTCCTGCTCAAAACTCGATCACATGGATGGCAAGGTGGAGTTTGGTTAGGCGATTGATAACCTAACCTAGCCTAACCTTGCTTAACAACCTAATAATTTAACCTATCCTAACCTGGGCTCCAGTTGGAGAATTGGGAAACGAAATCCACTTCTAATTGAAATCCACTTCATATTATGCTGAATAAGTTTCTTCCATTATGCCGGAAACAGTCGTAGGTACGGGCTAAAGAACATGATGATGATAAAGGAGGAAATCTTTCAGCAAGAGAAGGTAATTATTACCAAATTCAAAGTAGAATAATACAGAAAACAAACTAGAGGAATATGAATTGAACTGGTAAAGTCTTTAGGCTGTTTGCTTAGATGGAAATTTATGGGTTTCACAATTTTAGAGGACGAAATGGAACAGAAATGTTTGCTAATCAGAAAAAAATTACTCTACCATCTCAAGTGTTCTCTTAAGTTAGCATTCAGTTTCACATTCTTCGTTAGATATTGCGCTTCCTGTTTCAAACTGGCAGAGCATATAGTTATTTCTGTCTCTTTCAGTTAAGTGTACATTATGTTCATTCTATGGTTCGTTCTTAAGTGTGTGTGTGAAAGAGAGAGTATTGATGCAAACAATACTGTATTCCATTAACCCCTTCATAGTTGTCGGCCTTGAACGATGCTTTACTGTACCGGTGTCAGTGACAGTGAGTTAAAAGCTATAAAAAAAAGTGCAAGCAATTATGGGAAGGGATCGAAGGTCACTGATATGTTTACACGACCCTACTCTACTGTTGCAAGCAGCCAGGCGGTCACTTCCTCTCAGATGTCTTCGCCGAAATGTTTAAATGCTAATGTAACATGCCCCTTAATTTTGAGTAAGTTTCTTCCATTATCCCGAAAACAATAGTAGGTAAGGCTTAAGGAACATTATAATAATAAGAGAGGAAATCTTTCTGCGAGAGAAAGGTAATTTACCACCCTCAAAATAGGCAGAAAAATACAGAAGACAAACTAGAGGACTATAAATTGACTTGGCAAGGTCATTAGGCTGTATGCTTACACGAAAATTTATAGGTTTCACAATTTTAGGGGACGAAATGGAGCAGAAATGTTTACTAGTCAGAAAAAAAAAAAAAAGATTCGTCTCACGTCTTCTCATAAGTTAGCATCCCACATTCTTTGTTCAATGTCTCGGTTCCCAACACATTTCGGACCGACAGAGCATACAGTTATTTCTGCTCTTTACAGTTGAGTGTACATTTACTGCTCATTCTTCGTTCGTTGTTATTTGTATGTTTGAGACAGTATTGATGCAAATAATTATCCCTCTAATATTCGGACGTCCAATACTCGGATATACTCACTATTTGGATATTCTGGGCTGCCCAACCCCCAAAATGCCAAAAAATTCGAAAAAAATCGAAAAATTTTGGATTTTTTGGGACCGTGTCAGTTTGAATTTCCCGTCCGCGCCAATCAGCTATGTTTACACTCGTGGCGTCTGTCTGTCGGTCGCCATTACCCAACCAGTTACTGACTCATGAACACCTCCAACAATGGCGGCCATATTGATTGCTTTTGTGGTGATACCCTACCTCCTACAGTGCTTGATACTGCTCTTCACCTTCATCATGTGTGTGATGATGGAATTTACTGTTGTGTACAGTGCAGTGAAGTGATGTGATTCCAGTTATAAAAAAAAAAACGTTGTGTAAAGTGTTGGTGATAAGTGCTGGTAATTCTCAATTGGAAAGGTGTGTCAGGTGCAAGGTCTTCCTGTCAGAGTCTGAGATGATAGAGTGGGTTATTACATCAGAGGGCAGCATCTTGTTCGTAAGTACCCTAACTTCATGCGTAACCTGTTTTCATCATGCTGTAAATGTGTTAAAAGATTACCAGAAATGTTAATCATAATTTCCTGCTTGCAATTTAACTTTCCCATGCATGGTTCTTAAGTAAAACAGCTAGAAAAAAAGGTGGAAGATGTGAATTTCATGTCCGGTCCTAACCTAACCTAACCTATGGTTACCATAAAGATTTTCATGCCTAACCTGTTTTCATCATGCAGTTAATGTGTTAAGAAATTACCCTAAATGTTAATCATAATTTCCTGCTTGCAATTAAATTTTTCCATGCATGGTTCTTAAGTAAAACAGCTAGAAAAAAGGTGGAAGCAGTGAATTTCATGTCCGGTCCTAACCTAACCTAACCTATGGTTACCATAAAGATTTTCATGCCTAACGTGTTTTCATCATGTTGTACGTGTGTTAAAAAATTACCGAAAATGTTAATCATAATTTCCTGCTTCCTATTTAATTTTTCCATGCATGGTTCGAAAAAGGTTGAAGTAGTTAATTTCATGTCCAGTCCTAACCTAACCTAACCTATGGTTACCATAAAGATTTTCATGCCTAACGTGTTTTCATCATGCTGTACATGTGTTAAAAAATTACCGAAAATGTTAATCATAATTTCCTGCTTCTTATTTAATTTTTCCATGCATGGTTCTTAAGTAAAACAGCTAGAGAAAAGGTTGAAGCAGTTAATTTCATGTCCGGTCATAACCTAACCTAACCTATGGTTACCATAAAGATTTCCATGCCTAACCTGTTTTCATCATGCTGTACATGTGTTAAAAAATTACCCTAAATGTTAATCATAATTTCCTGCTTCCTATTTAATTTTTCCATGCATGGTTCTTAAGTAAAACAGCTAGAAAAAAGGTTGAAGCAGTGAATTTCATGTCCGGTCCTCACCTAACCTAACCTAACATTGTGTTAATCATAATTTCCTGCTTTTAATTTAATTCTTTCATGCATGGTTATTAAGTGCACCAGCTACGAAAAAGGTTGAAGCAGTGAATTTCATGTCTGGTCATAACCTAACCTAACCTAACCTAACTTAAGCTAACCTAACCATTTTTCTGGTAGCAGTTAACATCATTTACTGTATTTGATGCTTTGTATCCAATAATTTAATGCATAAAATGTGAGAAAAGATGATTTCCATGTCTGATACTTACTTATGCTATGCTGGCAAGTTCTGAGCTCCTATGACTCACTCACCCCTAAATCATAATTTTTTGGTTAAAATTCAATAAATTCATGCTATGTGTGCATTATTTATGTGAAAAGGGACCTAAATAAGTGCTATACATGTCCACTAGGGAGGTAGGAAGGTAGTTTTCTGTTTTAGGTTAGGTTAGGTTAGGGTCATGAAAAACCAGTGCTGGAGCTTCAGGACCAATATACGGACAAAACCAATATTCGGACATGCCTTTGGCTCTATTACAACGGATACTGGAGGGATTACTTTATTTCCATTAACCCCTTCATAGCTGCCATCCTTGAACAATGCATTACTGCACCGGTGTCAGTGATGTTGAGTTAGGGAGCTATAAAATCTGCGAACAATTATGGGAAGGGAACGAAGGTCACTGGTATGGTTATACAAACCTTCAGTACCATCCCAAGCAGCCACGCTGTCATTCATCCCAGATGTTTTCGTCAATATGTTTTAATACTAATGTAACATGTGCCCTAATTTTATTCTTTCATGATTCATAGCAAATCAGAAGATGGGTGTAGGGACAAAAAAAATAAAAAGTGCACCAGATGAGTCTTACCACATCTGTAAGAAAAAGAAACTGATTTTAGAACTTAGAAAAAATGGTTCCAAGGCTGGCCACGGGAGCACGCAAATTTCTGAACTCACTGCCATTGAGGGGGCTAAACATATGCTTTACTGTAAGCAGTAAAAGCACCTTACCAAATCAGTTCATCCTGATATTCTGTTATGTTTTTCTGATTATTTCTGTGCTGGCAAATAAACATTTCTTGTTAAATCTGTTTCCCCGTTGTTTTTAGCTGTTCTGCTGGTGTGACAACTCTTGTTGTTAGTTAACATAATGGCGGAAGGTACTGTTCTGATCTCATTGTTTAGCCAAACCTGGCCTAACTTAGCTTAACTGCACCTAATAATTTAACCTAACTTAATCTCCAGTTTGGAAGTTGGGAAACGAAATCCACACTTGAATATGTTGAGTTTCTTCCATTGGCTGGAAACAGTCGTAGGTACAGTCGCGTTCATGAGTCCCGATACACAGGTGTTGTCTATTGCAGTGCTCACTGCTTTTGGAATATGGAACTTTTGTGCTTACTGCCTGATACTATCTCTATCTATCGCCAGACGCCTCAATCCCGAATGGGGTGGCCACAAACAAATCGCCTTGGTCACTCTGTCCCCTGCCATTTCACTACCACTCTCCCAACACACACCCCCCTCTCTCATATACTGCCTGATACACTGACCATAATTTGGTCGGTTAGCAAGTGAAATAGTTCAACATCCTACCAACGGAGGACACAACAGCAGACAAGACAACTACATGTGTATCAGGACTACGCGACTGTACAGCTTCAGGAACGTGACGATAATAACAGGGAGGAAATTTTTCAGCAAGATAAAGAAATTTACCAAACTGAAACTAGAAAAATACAGAAACAAGCAGGATATACATGCAAAGATTTGCTAAGGTCTTTCTGCTACGTTAAGTGTACATTTACCGGTAAATAAATCAGTCTAACAGTACTTGTTTTTTGTTTCCGCCGGATTAATCGTGATTTCGGACTATTCAGTCACCCCTTCACACCATATAGCCCGGATAATCGGGCTATCTCAGTATTGTGTGAAAAATATAATGGCTGGCTTAGTGAAATAATTGAACTAGTAGTCGTTACGGATGCCATAACCTTAGTCAGGAATGGAGCATGTTTCACATGTACGCCATAGTCTGGAAGGGAATAATAGAGAAGTTAGCGATGGAATCATTGTGATTATGATATATTTTTGTATGATTTAGTGTGAAATATACATCCAGCATGCTGCGAGTGTTCGTGTAGAAGTGTGGTGTGTGCCATATAGCGGTGCATCATACTCTCGAGGCGAAACTGTGTCACGTGGTATGCTTAGTCAGGAATGGAATAATTGCGGAGGTAGGGATGGAATCATTGTGATAGTCAAGTATTTGCAAATGATTTAGTGTGAAGTGTTCGTGAAGAAATTTTTAGGGTGCGTAGTGTGTGTTAGCGAAACCTTAGCGGAAGGAGGCCAGGCAACCACAAATGTCAGTGAACAGGTACTGTACCCTGCTCAGACATTTATAGAAAACATATGGTTTATGTGAAATGTTCATGAAATGTGCTGTGAGTGTTCGTGAAGCAATATTTTGAGTGCATAGCATGTGTTAGCGGAACCTTAGTGGACGAAGGGCAGGGGACGGAAGGATGCCAGGCAACCACGGACATCAGTGAACAGGTACTGTACCGTGCTCAGACATTTGTTGATAACTTATGGTTTATGTGAAGTGTTGGTGAAATGTGCCGCAAGTGTTCATCAAGAAATATTTAGGATGCATAGCATGAGTAAAGGGAACCTTAGGGGAAGGAAGGCAGAAAAATTAAATAAATGGCACACAACCACGGACGTCAGTGGACAGATGTTACACCATGCTCAGACACTGATAAGCTATCATTTATGTGAAGTGTTCATAAATTGTGCAGTGAGGGGTCATGTGGAAATATATCACATCACTTGCGTAGTGCTACTCCCGATGGAAAGTGTTGCGTAACAGTGAATAACATCTTTTTTTTTCATCAGAGAATCATGCTTCATACAGAACTTTTGTATCCCATTGCTTGCCACCATGGAGAGAAAGGGGTTGTCGTCTGAGGAGTGCCAGAAGGTTCTCTTTGAGGAGGAGACCGAGAGCGAGGAGGAGGAGGTGCTGAGCAACAATTCGAGAGGGGAGGAGGACTGGGATGACATCTCACGCCGTTCCCGTTGGGAAGCTTTGCCCTGACCATTACCACCACGGGAGCAGACACCACCACCTGCAGCGGGACCCGCAGCTCAGCCATCACCACCACTAGGTACCTCTTGCTCCAGCAGCCATCCCGGTCTCTCCGTCTTTAGCCTCCACTTCCTCCTTGGCCA
Source organism: Birgus latro (assembly GCA_018397915.1). NCBI lineage: Eukaryota > Metazoa > Arthropoda > Malacostraca > Decapoda > Coenobitidae > Birgus > Birgus latro. Next base: position 20,969 of record JAGKTI010000861.1, read on the forward strand.
AGCTGTCACCATTTGCGGAGCCAAGTTATGTGACATTGGCACCCGGACCTGCTGCAGTGTCTGCGGTGTAGCTGGTGCAGGATGCGACTGCGTCTTCATCCCCTGCCCGGTCAATGAGGATGCTGTCACTGGTGGCAGTCATCCCTCCCAACGTGTGTCAGCAACAAGGGCCAGCCTCATCATCTTCATCTTCGGAGCCGTCACCACCACGATGAGGTCATTGGGGTCTGCGGCCTGGCTACGGGAGATGGCCAAAGGGTGGCCGAGGAGGCCAAAGGGTGTCGGTAGGCCGACCACTGCCACCTCCGTGGGAGGTGTTGCCACAGTGGGTCCAGGGTGGAGCAGTGGCTCATTCACACCACATAAAGGGCCCTTCACAGGTGTCCCAGGAATGAAGGTGGATCCGCCAACAGCGCCCCTGCAGTTCTTCCTACTGTTCTTCACCCGGGAATCGTTGTCGTATCTCGCCCATGAGACCAACAAGTATGCAGCATTCCTGGGGACTGAGTTGGACTCATGGTTTATCTGCAATGAAGAGGAGATGGCCAAGTTCCTGAGGCTCTACTTTTTCATGGGGATCGTGGACATGCCAACCATCAGGCACTATTGGAAAAGTTCACCGCTCCACGACTATCCATGATTCTGGCAAGCGATGAGTGGGAGGTGTTTCAAGGCGATCCTGAAACTCTTCCATGCCTTCAACTCCCTCGCCATACCCCAGGACAATCAAGATTGGCTTATCAGAGTTTGCACAGTAATGGAATACCTTCTTCGGCGGTTCCAAGACTCCCACCTATCCGAGGAGAAACTCATCCTTGATGAGGGCTCGCTGGGGTGGAAGGGGCCCCCCTCAACTTCAGGGTGTACAACCCCATGAAGCCCTTGAAATATGCCATCAAGCTGTACATCCCAGCTGAGTCTTCCTCGGGCTGCATCTGGGACTTCGAGGTGTACACGGGGCAGAAGGAGACTCTGGAGAACACTGTTTGTGGCCTTGTAGAACCGCTGAAGGACCAGGGATACAAAGCTTTCATGGACAACTATTATAACTCTGTATCCCTGTGCAAACAACTCTTCAGTGCAGGAACCTATGCCTGGACCCTACGCTTGGCAATAGGAGCACCGAAGCAGCTGCAGGCCATCACAAAGGCTAAGAGCCTGCCAGAGTGGGGCATGACAACAAGGCACAAGGACGATGTGATGGTGTTGCTGTGGAAGGAAAAGCGCATTGTCAACATGGTCTCCACCTTCCACAGCACAGACATGGTCCCAAAGCAGGGATAACCAGCACATGGGTGGGATGGACCATTTTGACCAAATGGCCCGGTATTACCCTATCCAGAGATGGACCGTGAAGTGGACCAAGAAGATCACGTTCCGCTTCATCCAGATGGTCAACTTCAATGTGTTCACCCCATACAAGAAGTGCTCGAGCAGGACAGTAATTCTCCTTGACTTCCTGGAGATCATCCTGAAGCTCCTTCAGTTCAGTGAAGCGGAGTGGCCCACCTGAGGGCACGTCATCCACCATGCCCCTGACCTTCCATCCCGACGGCCAGCAGGACCTCCAGCTGGCACTCTGCTGGCACTTCCAGCACCTGCAACAGCACTAGCACAGGTGTCAACACCACCGTCTCGTGGAGCAGCACCAGCACAGGCACCAACACCACCATCTCATGGAGTAGCACCAGCTCAGGTGCCAACACCACTGTCTCCGGAAGCGGCACCAGCACAGGTGCCAATGCCACCATTTCCTGCAGGACCATCACGGGTGCCGAGACATCTCCAGCACGTCCTGGTCTGTCGGGAGAACCTGCCACCGCTGCCATGCCAAGCCCTGCAGCTGCAGCTCCAGGAAGACAGGACCAGGGAACGCCAGGAGGACATCCAACCAAGAGTCAACAAGTCATCGATAACACAGTCGGATTGGATCGCACAATGGGCCATTGACAGGAGAGGATCCTCAGCCGCAAGAGGCTCTGGTGTGCCTTGTGTGCCCTGGCAGAGATGAGGAGGGACACAGGTCACATGTGTCCTGTTTGTGATGTGCTGCTTTGCATGGGTGATTGCTTCAAATGGTACCATGCTGATCGAAGTATTCCATAGTGGAGCGCACACACACACACACACACACACACACACACACACACACACACACACACACACACACACACACACACACACACACATACACACACACACTACATAACTCCTCATCTTCAAACCCCTCAGGGTCCTGCCAGCAGCTCAACACCTCTGGAGGAAGTGAGTTTCCGAATTTTGTTGATTTGTCTTTAGACCTACATTTATTTCAATATTTCTATATTTTTCACACAAATAAGCATTGTTTACTACATATACATACATGACATGAAAGAAAGTACAGCTTCAGTAACTAGCAAAAAGGTTAGTGGTCATGTCAAGCTTCTTATAGCACTATCAAAAACCTTTGGATATTTTACATGTAGACTTTGAATAAAACAAAATAAAACCTGTAGCGAGCGAAAATACGTAGGTGTGGGTGAGGCAGGAAAAACTGACAGTGCACCAGGAGGTATGATGTTCTCTTTCATCCAGGTAATAGTCGCATCGATGTTTTGACAACATCATGAGGAAGCATATAAATAAACATTTGTACAAAAAAAAAGTTTTGGGAGCATATTTTTTAGGTAAAGGCAGGGGAAGAGAGTGTTTTTATCTTGCTTGCGGTAAAACTATGCAGTGCTTGGAAGAGTATTCTACCTTTGTCGTCCATTTACTCGAAAAGTATTGGATGTATCGATTTCCTGTAAGAACCATGATAAAGCGTAGTAAATTTTACATATGTACATGACAAAAACAAAAAAGGCTTTGGGAGTATAATTTTTAGGTAAAGGCGGGGGAAAAGAGTGTTTTTATCTTGCTTGCGGTAAAACTATGCAGTGCTCGGAGGAGTATTCTGCCTTTGTGGTCCATTTACTCGAAAAGTATTGGACATATCGATTTCCTGAAAGAATCATGATAAAGCAGAGTAAATTCTACATATATACAGGACATAACCATATAATATCTTTGATGAAAAGTTGTTATTACGTAGGCGAGAATATAACGGTTATTGTGCACATGATGAAAGTGCACCACGGGCGTGGGTACCCAGTATTTTCGTGATTTACTTGGAAACTATGAGGCTCGTGAAAATCTGTAGATACCATGAGAAAGCCCATGAAATTCTACACTCCTCTGCAAGAAAACTTTTGAACAAGAGCTCCCTGAACAAAAAATCAGTTTCCAGTAGGAAATTACATTTAGTTTTTAGTTATTTTCTCAAAAACTAAAAATCATACCAACAGTCTGCAAAGCTTATTAGAAAGCTGATGAAATTCTCTTTCTAAACTTCTGATAACAATTTTCTGCATGATGGAAAACATGTGAATATGATGTTGGGGAGTGAGACTGACATTCCAAAATGTTTATTCACACCGCCCTAATGTACTTCTATTCGTACTTTTTTTTTTTTTTGCTAGAACAAACATCGGCGAATAAGGTGATGTAGGTTTCATGGCAACATATACAAGTTTGGGTGGCAAAAGTAAGGCGAGAATACATGCTTTCAGCCGCGTGCGGAGGGTGGAATAAAATCGTGCAAACTTACCATGCATGAGTGGTTAATTTGGCCCTCATTACATGGGCCTCATCCAGGGAGATGATGTCAGTCCTCAGGACAGGGATAATGCCAGGATGGAGTGGCATGGGTCAACCATCTGTGTCCTGGGTTGGTACCAATATGTCTGCTCTCAAAAGAGTAAAAGAAATCCTGGGAAAAGGATGGGCTGCCAATCTGAAGACTGGAATTGGTGGTCCAAGGTTAGGGCCGACCCAACAAAGGTGGGAAAGGTCACTGCTGTAAAGATCTGGGAGGGATGCCATAGCTGTTAGTCCATCTCAGGGCTGAAGCAATTTTCCTGCATCCATACCTGCCCAAGGACACCCCTGGGGTGTTCACAGGCCAGGAGATGGAGGAAGTTTAGAAAACTGTCCCAGGGTAGCAATAGCCAAGCACTGCAGACATGAGACAGTGGTATCTACCGTGTGGTTAAGCCACGAGACAGTGTTACCCACCCCATTTTTAACCCTTTCAGGTCTCCTAATCGTGGCTGTATCAGTACGGATATCCTGGCCACAATCGTGACTGTATCAGTATGAGTCTTCTGGCCACAATCGTGGCTGTATCAGTAAGAGTCTTCTGGCCATGATCGTGGCTGTATCAGTAAGAGTCTTCTGGCCACTATCATGACTGTATCAGTACGGGTCTTCTGGCCATGATCGTGGCTGTATCAGTACGGGTCTCCTGGCCACAATCGTGACTGTATCAGTATAAGTCTTCTGGCCACTATCTTGGCTGTATCAGTACGGGTCTCCTGACCATGGTTGTGGCTGTATCGGTACAAGTCTCCTGGCCTCGATCATGGCTCGCCCATTTGCATGCAACTCAAAAGTCTGGCAGGCAGCAGGTGAATGTTATAAGTATTTCTCAACATTTATTCATTTCCTAGGTATTAGACAATCCAGTTGAGAAGAAATAAACACAGCTTTATGATTTTAAGTTAGTAGGAGTGTTTCTCTGTCATTCTGTATACAGAAATGCACTGACTTTGGACACCACACACCACTTGCTGTGCAACTTCAGATTGTTATTGTGGCTCTTGTTTGATAAGTAGAGCCATAATATTTTGTAGACAGATGCATATTAGTTCCTTATGCATGAATATTATGTTTCTAAATTTACAAACCTTAATGTTTTAGTCAAAAATGCAATTTCTCAGGCTGGACCTATTTACGACCTGAAAGGGTTAAGCCACATGATGGTGCTATCCAGCCTGCGGTTAAGCCACATGATGGTGCTATCCAGCATGTGGTTAAGCCACATGATGGTGCTACCCACCCTGTGGTTAAGCCACATGATGGTGCTATCCACCCTGTGGTTAAGCCACATGATGGTGCTATCCACTTTGTGGTTAAGCCACATGATGGTGCTATCCACAGTGTGGTTAAGCCACATGATGGTGCTATCCACCCTGTGGTTAAGCATGGTCACATGGATATACAGTATATTCAGTTAATAACAATCACACGAGCAGTAGCGAGAGCAATGAAATTTTCCAAAAGCTGGTCACATGAGTAATTCTGTCCAAGCAGTAAAAATTAGATATATATTTCCAGGTGAGTCCCAGACGAATGAGGGCCATTTTCTCAATTAAGTTTTACTAATGCAAACATGAGTTTGGAAAAAAGAAAAACAAATGATGAATACCAGCCAGGATGCTGCAAATCAGGCCATGTTAATGATTAAAGAAGTGGGATATGACTAGAAAGTATTTCTGCATGTGTGTGTTTGGATGAGTAAGTTGGGAGTGCGTCGTCCTGTCTCAGCAACCTCCCTTTCTTTGGGGGAAGCTGCCTAGATATATAGACAGATAGTGTACATTGCTTGCTGGAAAGAGAAGTGACAGCATTTGTTATAAAATGGTCAGAGAACTTAAGTTGGATGAGCCAGAAGCCATGAGGCTGTGAATATGACAGTAAAATCCAAACAGCTTCATGTGTTGTCTTGTTTCTCGTATTATTGACAAGTAGGATACCAAAGGGGGGAAGTCTGTGTCTGTGAGTGGGCAGCAGGCTTGGATGTAACCAATAGCTGCTCAAACCAACATCCAGTATATACTCCCCACATGCGTTTCAGTTATTTCTGTATTTTATCCATAATAATATTGTTATGTTATGATTCAGCAAAAAAATTAGCATTACAATTTGTGTAATGAATAGGATACCAGAAACTAGTGCATTTGACTGTAATTAAGGCCTCTTCTGTTTGTACTCAGATCATGGGGTAGAACCCAATCTGGTTCGGATTAGAATCCAGGTTTTGCTCCTCTAATTTGTGATAACAGAACAGTAGCTGGTTGTAAGGCTGATTTTACCTGTGATGTTTTTCCATAGCTCTGCATGGCCCTGCTTGCCATGGGTAATGTTGATGATGATGAATTAAATTGCACTACTAATATTTCTGCTGTGTACAGTTTATGGTAGATATGAGGTAAATGCCATATGTAGTATGTATGCCTGTATGGAAGCTCAGAGGGGTAATCATCAAGGAAACACAAAATCAAATTGTTTTGCCCCCTTCCCCTTCTTTTTCTATTACTATCTGTCTGGGTGGCCATAGACAAAACTCCTCCAAGTCATTCTGTCACCCACCATTTGCCTACCCTTCCCTCAGCTCACTCCTCTCTCCCTCAAATACCTCTCATCTCCATCCTTCCACCTCATCCTCAACCTTTCCCTCCCTCCACCTCACCAGCATACACCCTCTTAGTCAGTCTTTCATTTTCTATTCTCTCCACATGTCTGTTACGCTGATTTTTTTTTTTTTTCCCGTGAGTGTTTTAAGTTTCAACAGACACCATCTCTGCGCAAGACAGATGGACACCATCTTTGCGCAAGACAGATGGACACCATCTTCTAATACTATTTTGGCACAAGTATTCCTCATCAGTGGTGATATGCTCAAACTCGGACCAGTGAATGTAACAACCTCGTTAATTCTAGCCTACCCATACCCTACTTAACCTAAATTTTTGTAACCTCACCTAATTTATCCAAGCCTAACTTGTTATAACCTAACCTTGACCATACCTAACCTAATTTTACCTAATGCTACCTAACCTAACCTATTATAACCTAACCTCAACTGAACTTTACATCATTTATCCTATCCCAACAATTTTCCACAATCTAACCTAACTTGCTGGTTTTGGCATTTATACATTTGTGATGCTATTGTAATGCAGCACAGGAGGCTGATCCATTTATTCCCCTGTTGTGTCAATGGGATTAACTTAGTGGTTTATATATGCAGATGTGAGGAACCCTCTAGAAATCATGCATTATGCTGTAGGATTAAGTTGATGGTTTATATCTGGAGATAAGGAACATTCTAGAAATGAAGTGTTGTGCCATAGGATTAAGTTAATGGTTATATCTGGAGATGAACATCTTAGAAATTGTGTGCTGTGCCCTGGGATCAGCTGAGTGGTTTATATGTGGAATTGTGAGGAACATTCTATAAATTGTTATGCCATAAGATTAGGCTATTATTTTATGTCTGGAGTTTTGAGGAACATTCTATAAATTAAGTTTTATGCCATAGGATTAGGCTAATATATGTCTGGAGTTGTGAAGAACATTCTATAAAATAAGTGTTATGCCATAGGATTAGGCTAATATTTTATGTCTGGAGTTGTGAGGAACACTCTATAAATTACGTGTTATACCATAGGATTAGGCTAATGTTTTATGTCTGGAGATGAGAGGAACATTCTAGAAAAGTGGACATGTTTTACGTTAAAAATTTGTTGTCATTTTTGTTATTGTGTATTGTTGATTTATGTGCATTATTTTGTGGGAAAATGTGAGTTCTTTCCCAGGCTCTAGACTATCCTGTGTTGTGGAGATGGAGTCAGGGCAGAGAGAGGGAAGGGGTCATTTTGCCCCCGAGTTTAGTTAGTTTGTGTGGCATCCAACAGAGAGCAGTACAGAGTGGACAGTAGTCAGTCAGACAATGAGTGTTAATCAGTGAATTCAGAGTACAGTATGACCTCACTACAATGGACTTCAGTAGACCGGAATTCGCTTTTTTTGGAGTCGAGGAGCCAGCCAGAATTTTTTCTTATATATTAGGAAAACTCCGAAAAAGCTAGAAGCGGTCCGGACTGCCTAACCTCCAGGTGGGGCGGCCATATTGTCCGCGCAGTTTGTGTGTTCGTGCATTGGTTGGTGGTTGGCTGACGGCGTCACTATTGTTGCCCCATGCTCTGGCCTCAGTCTGACCCACATCATTTCTCCCCACATCAGTTCCCAAAAAGTCCCTGATATACTGCTTGAGGGTGATAAGTGAAGTGTACGAAGTGAACATCTTTAGTTTGTAAAATCGTAAATAATAAAGTGTACAGTACAGTATTTGAAAAGTGTTTAAAATTAAATTATACCATTAAAGTACTTTCTAATTGCTAAAAAACTAGAAAAGGGGTATGCATTAATATTAATATTAACCCTTTCGCGCACGGTACCGCGATTTGCGTTCATGTGGTGTGGTGTGCCAAAGCACAGGACCGCAAATCGCGTGAAAACGCGAAAAAAATTAACCAAAAAATAAGTTTTCGGTCGATTTGCGTCAAATTTTGTAGCATTCTAGCAGCCACGTGTCTCTCCCGAGGTAAGACTTTGGCAACACTGCAATGACTCCTATGTTCCAGTACGTAGTGATAGAATCTCAGTGCTCCACTAGCAGCCAGACAGCAGGGTCGTGCTGTGTTGTGTTTTCCCTTTAAATCTGCCATTTTCCCCCTCCCACCCGATTCTGAAGCCATTATTGAAATATTGTGACTGTACAGTGTTTCTAACTATACTGTGAAGTGATTGTGTCTATTGAACATAGATATATTGTTTGTAAAGCATTGGGGCCCGTTATTAGCTGTTAGGCCTAGAGGCAGAGTCTGGTTTGTTATAGTAGGGTTTCCACTCACCCTGCCCGTAAAATTATGTATTTTACCCTTATACTGAAGACATTACTTATATCTGTGAAACATATAGTGCCTGGATTAGTGAAATAACTGACCTACCATAGCAGGCATTATGTTATGCCATGGAGATAACATAGACATATGCATTAGTTGCTAAGGGAGCAGGCGCTCTCTTACGCCATACAGTAGGGAAGGGAATAACAGAAGAGGCTGGGATGGAATCATGTGATAGTGTTTTATATTGCATATGGTTCAGTGTGAAATATACGTATAAAATAGTGCAGCGAGTGTTCACCGAGAAATATTGCGTGCATTGACTGACAGCGGAAAGTTACATAATGGTCAGAGACAAGATAATACGCCACACAGCGACACATATATGACATTATATACGTATGTCGTGCAGCGAATCGTGGAGAAATCTACTGTGTGCATCGCATGTGTTAGGCAAACGTGGTGCAAGGTACAGAGAATACGCCACACACATACACACACACGCATATATACACACACACACACACACAATCACGCACCCATGAACACACACAAAACTCACACACTACCTAACTCATCTTCAATTCCTTCAAGTTCCTGCCAGCAGCTCAACACCTCTGGAGCAAGTGAGTTATCCATATTTTGTTGATTTGTATATTGACCTGTTTCTACATTTCTATATTTTTTTTCACAAATAAGTATTGTTTTTTACATATACACATATGAGATGGAAGAAAGTTCAGATTTAGCAAAAAGACTAGTGGAAATGTCGAGTTACTGAGAGCACTATGAAAGAGCTTATGATATTTCTCGTGTATAATTTGAGTAAAAAATAATAATAATAAAATGTAACGAGCGAAAATATGTAAGTATTCATGAGGCAGGGAAATTGAGCGTTTTTATCTCGCTTGGCGAGGAAGAGTGTTCTATCTTTGTTGTCCATTTACTCCAAAATTATTGAATGTATCGATTTCCTGTAAGAACCATGATAAAGATCAGTGAATTCTACATATGTACAGGACATAACTATGTAATTTCTCTAATGAAAAGTTGTGGTTACATAGGCGGTTATTGTGCACGCATGACGAAAGTGCACTGCGGCCGCGAATACCCTGTAGTTTGTAGTTTTTTGCGATTTACTCGGAAACTATGAACCATATCAAAGCAAAAACGTATCAGGAGAAAGCTTATGAAATTCTACATAAGATTATGCAATAAAAACATAAGGTGTGCGACAAAACTTCTGCAGTATACCTCCCTCAACAAAAATCATGTTAAAAAATGGCTTTTAGTTTTTGGCTATTTTCTCGAAAACTACAAATCGCATCACAATTGGACATACCTCATTAGAAAGCCAATGAAATTCTCTATCAAAACTTATAATAACATTTTTCTGTATCATGGAAAACACTTGAACGACGATGTTGGAAGTGAGATCAACGTTCCAAAATGTTTATTCATGGCGGCCTTGAGTACTTTTATTCGTATTTTTCTGGTTTTTCTTTTGGCTTATCAGCTAGAACACACATCGGCGAATAAGATGATGTGAGTTTCAGGGCAACATTTTGAGGTTTGGGTGGCGAAAATGAGGCAAGAATACATGTAGTTTGCGTACCGCAGGCTGCCAGCGGAGCCCGCGGGGGAGTAAAATTGTGAGCCATGAAACTTAATAAAACTTACCGTGCGCGAAAGGGTTTAATATATATTTAAGACATCAAGCTTCAACCCCTTAACCGCGGGTCATCACTCTCATGACGCTCAGGCGTAATGGATCAAACCGCTGGGCGTCACTTTTGCGATTCTGTGTTTTTTTAAATTCGCCCAGGCTTTCATGTGGTGACTTGTATCATCTATCAGTACTGCTAATGTCCAACAATAGTCTGACATGCTAAAGTCATCAGTACTCCCATCCATTGTTGATAATTTAGCTATTTTCCCCCATTCTATACTCCCCTTCATTACCCTGTTCGCCCGCCCACCCAGACGCGCTGTGTTACGCATATCTGCCCCGGATTTTTCCAGTTATTTCATCCATTGAAATGAGTCCTATGCCCTATTCTTTTACAAAATAATATATATAAAAAGAAATAAGATAAATGATAGTGCCATACACCTGGAATTGGCTAATTATCACCTGACAACATCCCATGTGCACTGGTTCGCTAATTTCCCCTGCTTTTTTTCCCTTGAAATATGCCGTATGACCTATTCTTGTAATACAAATATATATAAGAAAAGAAGGGAGGAGCCTGAGTGATATTTACATTCACCTGGAACTGCCTAATTTATTATGTATTGTCTAGATTTCCTCCCATTGATTTTTTCCCAATTTAGCTATTTCCCCCCGTTCTGTACTCCCCTCCCTACCTCCCCTCCATTACTCTCGCCTTCTGGCTGCCCAGACACGCCGCAATAAGCATTTCTGCCCTGGATTCTTCGACTGATTTCATCCATTGAAATGAGCCCTATGCCCTACTCTTTTACAAAATAATATATATATATAAAAAATAAGGTAAATGATAGTGCCATACACCTGGAATTAGCTAATTATCACCTGGCAACACCCCATGTGCACTGGTTCGCAAATTTCCCCTGCTTTTTTTCCCTTGCAGTATGCCATATGATCTATTCTTGTAATGTAAATATATATAAGAAAGGAAGGGAGAAGCCTGAGTGATATTTACATTCACCTGGAACTACCTAATTTACTATGTATTGTCTAGATTTCCTCCCATGGATTTTTTCCAATTTAGCTATTTTCCCCCATTCTGTACTCCCCTCCCTACCTCCCCTCCATTACCCTCAGCTACCGGTTGCCCCAGACACGGCGTGCTAAGCAAATCTGCCCCGGATTTTTCCACTGGTTTCATCCATTGAAAAGAGCCCTATGCCCTATTCTTTTACAAAATAATTTATTTAAAAAAATAAGATAAATGATAGTGCCAGACACCTGGAATCAGCTAATTATCACCTGGGAACACCCCACGTGCACTCGCTCGCTAACTTCCCCTGCTTTTTCTCCCATGAAATATGCCGTGTGA
>JAGKTI010000861.1:46754-109524 GCA_018397915.1 Birgus latro
AATCCCTAGCTCGTAGAAGTAGAGTAGCATCTAGAGTTAGGGCTGCTAGTGCTACTCAGCAACCTAGGGCTACTCGGGCTGACCTTGAAACAGGCCAGTCCGCCTCACAGCCACCCGTACCCTCTCGCACCCGGAGCCAGCATTCTATGCCACGAGAGGAAACCTTGGACGCCTTCGTGTGGACGGATGGGTCTGATTTCGTCCCTGAAGAACTGCACTTCGATGAGAGTTCCTCAGGGATACAGCCTGCCTTCACTCTAGACAACGATGCTGAGTGTGTAGACTACATGTTGGTCTTCCTGGATGATGAAGTGATGCAGCACAATTGTGATGAAACTAACAGGTACGAGTCACAACGTGCTGCAAGTGGTACTGGTGCAGGGAAAATGAAAGATTGGAGTGTGCTTGGGGTGCAGGAACTTTTTGTGTTTTTTGCCCTCATGCTTCTCATGCCCCATTCAAGGAAGCATGAGTTGGAGGACTACTGGTCCATTGACCCCCAACTACCATCACCCACCTTCAGTAAGTACATGGCCAGAGACCGCTTCAGGAACATCATGGGGAACCTGCACTTCGCCGACAACGTTGTACCTTCCCAGACTGACCCACTCTGGAAGATCCGGGAGATTCTGACCAGAATGAAGGATAAATTTATGTCATTCTTCCACCCATTTCAGAAGGTTGTCATTGATGAATCTTTGTTCTGTTTAGAGGACGTCTGAGGTTCGTTCAGTACATTCCAAGCAAACGTCATCGCTTTGGAATCAAATTCTTTGTACTGTGCGACTGTAAGACGGGGTACATCCCTGACTTCGTCATCTATTCAGCCAGCACTGTCGATCTTGATAAAACACACCCCCTTGGCTTCTCAGGCTGTGTAGTGAAAGTGCTGCTTGAAAAGTATTTTAGTGGAAATCATGTGCTGTATACAGACAACTACTATACAGCACCGAAACTTGCTAAATACCTTTTGGAGCACGGCATCGGCTCCTGCGGCAATGTGAAGAGCAATCGTGCCAACTTTCCCAAATTCCCCGAGGCAGGAAGTTCCCAGTGAGGAGACTTGCACCTACGTAAGTCTGAGAAGATGCTGGCAATACGGTGGCATGACAAGAGGATCGTGCACATGCTCACCACCGTACATAAGGGGGAAATGAAAAGTAGTGGGAAGGTCGACCGTAGGACAGGCGAACCTGTGAAAAAACCTGATGCTGTGATTGACTACAATATCAACATGCGGCTGGTGGACAAGTCTGACATGATGATTGGAGAGATCTACTGCCTCAGGAAGAATACTAGGTGGTACAGGATAGTGTTTCAGCATCTCCTTGACATGACGATGCTGAACGCCTTCATCTTGTACAAGATGAAGGTAAAGCTGCCCAAGTCCTTCTCCCTGAGGTTGTTCACCAGGACTTGTGTCCAGCAGCTGCTTGAGAGATATGGTAGGGTGACAGCAGCAGCTCCAAGCTGGCACTCTGTGAGACTTCCTGACAGACTGGAGCAGAGGGTTTACCTGGAGCAGCACAGACTGGTACAAATGCCTACCACAGAGAAGAGGAAAGTTGTGATCCACAGGTGTCAGGTGTGTGCGCATACCACCAGACGCCCACCTGCGGCCAAACGCACCTTTTGGCAGTGCGCTGAGTGCCAGGTTCCCATCTGCGTACCCTGCTTCTTTGAGTACCACTGCCTGAAAAATTTCTAAAACAGTGTGAAGGGGAATGTAAATAATGTGTAAATAGCAAGTGAAAGCAATGGAGGTAAATATGATTGAACAGTGGAATATAGTTTTATAAGTTACTGCAAGTGACAGTCCGTGACATAGTGTAAATAATTTGTAATATAAGAATATAAGTACAAATAGTTGGAGTAATGAAAGTGAAAGCTTCGCTCTCTAAACTGTTTTTACTGATTGAGAAAGTGAATGCCTGGAGTGAAAATAAACTACAATTACTGAAGTAAACTTATCGATAAATACTGTGGATATATATAAGTGTAATAAAGTACTAGAAATAATAAAGTGTGAGTGTGTATATGAATAAGAAATTACAGAATACGAGCAGTGAACAAGCGAGTGGGAGACTCGTATTTACTGAACGAGAAAGTGAATGCCTGTAGTGAAAATAAATTACAATTACTGAAGGAAACGTATCGATAAATACTGTAGATACATATAAGTGTTATAAAGTACTAGAAATATTAAAATGTGAGTGTGTACATGAGTAAGATATGACAGAATACGAGCAGCGAACAAGCGCGAGTAGGTGAGTGGGAGGTTCGTACGCGCTCGTGTTTCACATTGCGTTCACAGTATTTTTTTTTTTTTTTTTGAGTATGGATTCCAAACTACTTGGAAATCATTGAATAGTGTTTCTTTTGATAATATCTGGTAGTGGTATTCATATTACAGGAAGTCGGGAAGTGTAAAGTGGAGACTTAGTTACCCAGTTTCAGAAGTCTCCACAAGTCCTACGGTAGTCGACGAGTGCTAAAAGAACATTCCGGGAGAAAGCTGAAGGTATGTGCCATATGCATATGTAATTATGATATTCTAGTAATTATAATATTCTAGTATTGATAACTGATTTTTGGCAAATATTTTTAAAACATTAGTTGGAGCGCGGATTTGCCCTGCGGGATGGGCACGGCGCGCTTCCGACAACCCCGCGGTTTAAGGGTTAATTCTGTCAGTCTCTCTCTCCATGTAACTCCACATGCTCCTCTCAGATAACTCATTTCCACTGCTCACACTCTTTACTTGTGTCCTTCCAACAAGGTCCAAGCTTCAGTTCCATACGTCAGAGTTGGTATCACAATACTGTCAAACAGCGACTTTTTAACTTTCATGCTCATTTCCCTGTTGCTTATCACTCCATTCAAAGAACCAACAACCTTTCTTCCTTGTTGTACCCTTTCAAGCACTTCATCCTCAAAACTTCCATCCTTACTCATTACACTACTCAAGTACTTAAATGCATTCGCATTTTCCATTTCCTCCTCATCCAGCCTCACTGTACATTTATTGACTTCACTTCTCTTGAAGACCATAACTTTATTCTTCCCTACAATCACCTTTAGATTCCATTTTACACACTCTCCCAGACTCATTCAACAAGCTTTGCAACCCCCCTTCATCTTCACTTAACACAGTATCGTCTGCAAACAACAGTACAGGGAGTTTCCAAACAATGCTCTCTCTCATTAGGGCTACTCCAACACCCACTGTCTTTTACAACCCCATCCATTTACAGATTGAACAACCATGGAGACGTGACACATCCCTGTTCCAAACCAACCTTCAGGTAGAAAAATTTACTCAGTTCACTATCCACATGCACTGCAGCCTTAGAACACCCATACATACTCTTCACAGCATTCAGCAACTTTCCATCTATTTTATATATTCTTAATACTTTCCACAATCCTTGTCTATCCACCCTGTCATATGCTTTCTCCAAATCCACGAAGACCGCATACAACTTCTTGCTCTTCTCTAGAAACTCTTCCACTAAAGATCTAAGAATCAATACCTGATCTTCACAACTTCTTCCTTTCCTAAAACCTCCCTGTTCCTCTCCAACTAATTCCTCTGTTATTTCCCTAACTCTGTCAATCCGTATCCTACCATATACTTCTCCTATTACACTGAGAAGACAAATGCTCTTGTGATTACCACACACTTCTTTTTACCCTTTTCCTTTGTACAGGGGAATAATTATACCTGACTTCCAATCCTTTGGGACTCTACCTTCCTCCCAGGCCAATCTGCACATCTTCCACATCCATTCTACTACTATCTCTCCCCCATGCTTCAGCATTTCACCCCACACTTCATCAATTCATGGGGCTTTCCCCATTTTAACTTTCTTCATTGCTTCCACAACTTCCATCCTACTGATTTCTTCCTCTCTTCTCACATCCCTCCTTCTCCCAGCCATTCCCCAGACACATAGAGACCATAAATGCCCCAAACTGGAAAAGGTTGATTATTAGTTCTTGATGTTGGGTTAAGAGCTCTAACTGACAAGGAGCCCACACAAACCCTTGGCCTAGGCTGAGATGATATCAGCTAGAGGAAGTGAAGTTGCCTGGACCATCTGAGGAAGACACACAAGTGATGCAGAACATGGTGAGGCAGTGGTCAGCTCAGATTCACCCAACAAAGTGCTAATTTGCCATTTCAACTCCTGGGAAAATTGTGGGGCAGCAGCATCTGTGGCCTGCAATGTAAACACATTGCCATTAGACATGATCATCAGTACAGTACCGGGGCTGGATTCTCAAACATATTTATAATCAATTCCCTGTTGTATATTTGTTTCTACAGGAAGAACTAAAGACACTAGAGCATTCTGCTCTCTAATTTCCTTTTCCTTCATGCTAAAACAAACATACTGTACTTTGTGATAATTTTCCTCGTGTAGAAATTACTGCATTATATGGGACTGAAACATGGAATATGGGTGTAGCAGAGAGGAAAAGTTTGAATATAATGGAGATGAGGAGTCTGAGGAGTATGTGTGGAGTGATGCATATGGATCGAGTGAGAAATGATGAAGTATGAAGGAGAACTGGAATTGTTCAGGAGATGGCTGATCGAATTGAACAGAGAGTGTTGCGATGGTTTGGGCATATGGAGAGAATGGATAATGAGCGATTGGTGAAAAAGATAACTAGATCTGATGTGAGAGGTGTAAGGCTGAGAGGAAGACCACGAATAGGATGGATGGTCAGTGTGAAGAGAGCGTTGGATGTGAAAGGGTTGTCTGTGGAGCAAGGAAGAGTGGCTGTGCGTGATAGAAATGAATGGAGAGAAATTGTGAATGAATAAATGATGATGCAGCCCTGAGGGGATATTCTCCTGCATTTTGTTTGATCAGCTGATCAGGTCAGGTGCAGGTAAGGGGCTGGGTCCATTATGATGTGGCAGGGGTAAACCAGCTTTGCTGTCGGGCCCTGCTGCGGATGTCACTGACTGCGCTGCGTACTTGACCCTCGTGCGGTGTGGTGCGGTGAGAATCTGTCCCTTCTCCCCTTTAGGGCTAAGATGCGAATGAATGTGTATGAGTGGATGAGTAAATTGGTAGTGTGTTGACCTGTTTCGGCTACCTCCCTTTTCTTGGGGGAAACAGCCTAGGTATATAGATAGATAGATAGATAGAAATTATTACAGTAACTCTATCCATTGCTTTTTAGAATGATTAAGATATGGAAGGCCTCTGTTCCTTTCCTTCCTGTAAATGATTCACTCAAAATCAGTCATAAATATATCCAAAATTCCCATCCCAATACCGTGTGGGTTTCCATTTCTGTTAATCCATAAACAGTGGCTCTGGAGAAATCTACCTCACACCATGTAAAAGAAAAAAAAAAATCTTCAACTGTGTATCCACTACAGTGTACTACAGTGTCCAAAAGATTCAAGAAATCTAGCATGCATTTAGCTGCTGTTGCTACCATGATAACTTCTCAGGACTGAGGAATAAAACTGATTAAATACTGTATGGTATTACAGCAGGATAAATGATAACAGCATCAGCCTATCCCATTTTACTCTTTGAGGTATTGGGTCCTGAGACTAGGGTAAGTTTTATGACCAGCCTCCTTCTCTTAACAGCCCTACATGATCAAAAACCCTTTGGAATCAAACTAGGCTAAGCCACGGGGACATTCTAACCACTAGACAACTTTTCAACCTTTCAAAATATCCCAAATTACATTATATCATCTAAAAATCCCCAGCCATATTTACCTCTGATGCTTGCCTATGGGCAGCCCCATATTCAAGCCTTCCATTAGAACAGGACTGAAACATCACGAGATTTAACCCAAGGCGTCCCGTCGACGTATAGGTACGTCGCAACGTTTTGTCACGCTAGACCCATCGATGTACCCGTATATTATGCAATTGCAAGGTTAGTCATTAGCACATTTTTCAAGTTTCACGGGTGATTTTTGGTAGGATTATGTGGGAGACCTTCCTCTATCTACTGTCAAGTAGGAATACTGCCTGGCTCCACCTGACCCCCCTTCTCCCCCACACTTGGCAATTCACCTGTTAGCAGTGACTTGGCCAGTAAAGACATGTCGTGCCACATTCTCTCCAATGACGAAATTCACAGTGAAAGTGATTCCTGAGGTGAAGGACAAAGAAGTAAAGAAGCTAGAGCAAGAAACAACAGAAGTGATGAGGTGGTAATGTCATAAAGGAAGGTGCCATATGTGGATGTGTTTGGTGACTGAACAATGCTTCTGTTGCCTATATAATTGTGTGAAAACCAATATAGTCTTGTACTACACATAAATTTGTACCAAATAAATAAATAAATACGTAATTCAAAGTGGCTTGAATTAGTTTACCCTCTCATAATTCGTTTTCTTTGAGGCCAGATACCCTGAAAAAGAACGAAAGGTAAGGTTGATTCATCACCTGTAGCAACATTTATAAGCTCAGGAGGGCGATTTCTCTATGAATATTCGATGTTTCTCACCAAAAACCAAGGTTTGAGCCAAAAAAAAAAAAATCCGAAATTGCTCGGGACTGGGGGTATCGGAGGTAGGAAATCGGTCGGGATGTGATGGGTTAAAACAGCAGCATCAATAATTGGATTCCCCATCTTTTAATAAAAATGTAAACAAACATTTTACCTTTCAAAATACTAAAAACTATGCAATATCATCTACAAAATCTTCAACCATATTAATTTCCAGTACTTACCCATATTAACATCATATTTCAAACTTTCATTACAAAAGCATGACAGAAATATTATGAGATTTAAAACACTGCCATCACCCTACCTGGTTAATGGGATTCTGGGATTGTTAATCACTTGTAAAAGGCCCAGTCACAGAAGGTTTAAAATTATATTCCCGGCCATATTAATCCTCCTTTTTCTCATGTCTGGGACCAAATTCAACCTTCAAATAAGTATGGATGATGTGAATATTTGGGGATTTAACAGCATCAGCCTACCTGGGTTTAAAAGGACATTAACCCCGCCGAGTCCCGACCGTTTTTTTACCCAGCCTACCCCCAGATCCCGACCGATTTTCAACTTTTTGTTTTTTGGCTGAAACCTTCGCTTTTGGTGAGAAACATCGAAAATTCATAGTGAAATCGCGATCCTGAGGTAAAAAATGTTGATACAGGTGTCACTCAACCTTACGTTTTCCTTCTTTTTCAGGGTACCTGGCTAAGAAAACGAACTATGGAAGGGTTGACTAATTCAAACCACTTTAAATTACGTATTTATTTCATTTATTTGGTACGAATTTATGTGCAGTAAAAGTCTATAATGGTTTTTACACAATAATATAGGCGTTTATAAGCATTGTTCACTTGCCCAAAACCCCATTACCACCTCATCACTTCTGTTTGTTTCTACCTCTAGCTTCTTTGTTTCTTTGTCCTCCACCTCAGAAATCACTTTCACTGTGAATTTCATCATTAGAGTGACCGTGGGGCAACATACCTTTATTGGCTGGGTTACTGCTAACAGGTGAATTGCCCAGTGTGGGGGGGAAGGGGGGGTTAGGAGGGGCCAGGCAGTAACCCCGCTTGACAGCAGGTAGAGGAAGGTCTCCCACATATGCCTACCAAAAATCACCTGCAAATGTTGAAAAATGTGCACACAATGGGCCTTGCAACTGCATGACGTACGGTGTACGTCGTTGGGTCTCTCCGCGGAAAAAAGTAGCGACGTACATCGTACATCGATGGGACTCGGCGGGTTAATTGGCCACCTGGGAATAAGCACTATCGTATGTCCTCCTCATGACTAATACTTATACATTATATCAACTACCTCTGCATCTACATAATGGCACAAGAAGCTAATAAATAGATAAATATGAGAACTGCCATTAAAAAAATCACAGTAACACCATAATTTAAGAATAAAATCACCTCTCACCTTCAGCATCTACAAACTTCTTTTTCTTCTTTGAAGGGTAGTGAAGCGACGAAGCTTATACACCCTCCCCTGGCGGAAGTGGTACCCTGGGAAGTGGGGCCTGGCAGGGATGATTATGCACTGACGACCACTGTTAATCGAACAGTTTCTTGAAGAAAGCAGGAGAGGCTCATCTCACCAGTGGGGATTACAGGCGACAAATTTGACCTGTAACACGGAAAAACTGTTTCATGAGGAGTAACACCTTGGCCTTTAGGTCCTCCGATAGCCTCCGATAGGCCAACACCAGCTAGTAGAATAGGGAGCGTGAAGTCATGGACACCACAGGCAATCAAGGCTGAACGGAGGAAGGTTCTAGCAGAGAAGAACCTCGGGCATCAAAAGATGAAGTGGTGGATGGTCTCAACTGTGTTGCCACACCATGGGCACGAAGGAGTAGGGGAGAGGCCTATCCCGTGCAGGTGTGCGTTGAGGGCTGTATGGCCAAGCTGTAGTCTGACCAGTGCGGTGTCAAGATCACGGCTGGAAGAGCGAGCCCAAGGCTGCGGGGCAGATGACGTGCAATATGCAGAGAGGCATGTGTTGCATAACAAATTAGGGATGCCAGCATTCCCTATGTTGAAGAGAGTGTGAAAGGCGTGTGTAGAAAAGGAGGAAATGTCAAGAGGATAGGGTTCAATGTCTGTCGTGTCATGTGCCATTGTGGCCGCAGCATCGACTACGGTGTTTCCATGGATGCCAGTGTGAGAAGGGACCCACTGAAAATGTGTTGTAAAGCCTCAAGCATGGAGAAAAAGTAGAACAGAGTGACAGTCGAAGATAAGTTTATGGTGAGAGGGCGGGCACCTGGATCACAATAGGGCTAGGGAAGACTGTGAATCAGAAAAAATGACAACTGTCTGAGGGGAAGTGAATCTCTGACAAACACCAGGGAGCCCACGATGGCAAAAAGCTCAGCGGCAAGGATAGGGTGAAGCCTGTCTAGTTTCCAAGTTCTACACGGAAAGGGAAGGGACAAAAATTGTCGCCGTCGTGGAGGGAGGGGAGGGGACATGAGAGCCATCTGTAAAAATCTGAAAAGAGCGTAACGAAGGGACACTAATTCACCAAAGAGGGGTAAGGCACTGGGAGAGTCAATGGACTTAATAAACGGGGCGTGGAGATGTAAGTGAAAAAAGGAGGGTAGTGGGAACCAAGGGGGGACTGGGGAGACTGGATATAGGTATAGGATGAGGTAGAGGCAGGGACAGTCAGCTAAAGGATTGCAAAGCTCAGACGAGGAATGGAACACGTGAATGTAGAGGCCAGGATGGGTTATCATAGGAGATTCTAGAATGGGCATAAATTATAGCCAAGGGATGGGAAGGGGAAAAGGAGAGACTTCTTTTTAGGAATAAGCAATCTTGGAACACTCGCCATTGCTCCAGGGGCAACAAATTTGCCTCTGCATGCATTGCAGCAGCCGGCGAGGAGCAGAGTGCTCCAAGTGTTGTCCGGAGGGCAGAATTTTGAATTACATCAAGCTTACATAAAAGGGAGGGGGAGGCAGATCCATGCATGGTACAGCCATAATCCAGTTTGCTGCTGATATACACTCAGTAAAACTTCAACAGGGCTTCCCGGGAGGCACCCCATCGGAAGCCTGTTAAGCACTTCATGAGGGAAAGGCATTTCATACAGGAGGCCCATAAAAAATCAATGTGTGCCTTCCAAGTTAGAACTGGGCCATCAAGTCGGAGCCCCAAGAAAGTGTGGTGACGCCTGAGAGGGACAGAGGTATCATGAATGTAAATAGTGGGCAGAGCGGGTAGTGCACGTTTGAGGGTGAAAAACATTAGAGCACAATTGTCTACATTAACCCTGAATCCCCAGTCCACAAACCAAGTTAGGAGGGTGTTAATCCCTGACTGGAGACAATCCTGTGCCTCCTGCAGGGTGGGTGCTGAGCTAAGGAGGGTTAGATCATCTGCATATACGAGAAGGGAGGTGCCTGGAGGACAAGGTAGTATAGACAGCATCATGTTAAAGAGGAAGGGACTCAAGACTGACCCCTGATGTATCCCCCTACGAACTGGAAATGAAGATGATTTTATTCCCCCAATAGAGACTGAGAAGATTCTACCAGAGAGGAAACTATGGAACCAAGTCAGAGGCGTTCCAACTATCCTCACTCTCGATAAATTATAGAGGATCCCCTCATGGGAAGCAGAGTCAAAGGCCCCAGCCAGGTCAATAAAAAGGACCAACATGACTTCTTTATTTCTATATGTGACTTGGATGGAATGTTCAAGTTGATGAAGGACATCCAGAGTGCCGCATCCTGGCCGGAAGCCACACTGCTCCTCCAGGAGAAGACCCTTACTCTCTGCCCACCAATGTAATCTGTTACCTACCACATGTTCCATGAGTTTCGCGAGACACGAAAGAAGGGCTATCGGCCTGTAGCTACTAAGCAGGGTGGGGTCTTCCCCGGCTTTGGAAATGGGAGAATGGAGGCATGCTTCCATGCCATGGGAAAAAGGCCCAACCACCAGCTATTGTTTTGGAAATGGGAGAATGGAGGCATGCTTCCATGCCATGGGAAAAATGCCCAACCACCAGCTATTGTTGATCATCTGCAGGAAGAGGTTATGTGCCACTGGGGGAAGATGGGTCAGGAATTCGTATGGGATAGTATCCTGCCCAGCAGCCTTGTGGGGGGTGCAGAGCACGAATTGCAACTGTCAACTCATGCGGAGTAATAGGGGATGACAAATCTGTGGGGGAGGGCTCTGCTTCAGCCGCCTCAACCACGCGTATGACCCGGGACAGGTCAGGGAGAGAAGCAGGGATGCTAAGCGACGTGCTGTTGTGGCATGCAAGTGCTTCAGCTGCTCCTGCGGTAGTGAGCAGATCTACCCCATCAAGGGTTAGGGGATATGTGAAGGTGGTCAATTTACCTTTCATGGCCTGCAAAAAAAAAACAGGCGTGAGTGGAGGAAGTGGAGAATGTCAGAGACGCTACGAAAGTCGTCCAGGCCTTCCTTTTTGCATTCTGCATTTAACCGTCGATAATGAACCCTGTTGTCTTCAGATAGGCAGGCCTGGCTCTTCACTAACACCACCTGGTGATACTCCTTGATCCACCAAAGGACACCACACTGCGGTGCCCGACAGGAGGTGATTAGTGAAAACGCATCCTTGCCCGCAGCTATCAGCCAGTCTGAAAACACACCTGCCGTGATATTTAAGGGTAGGTGTAGCACCGGCGGAGTGTTCGTCATAGCCTTGGAAAACTTTGTCCATCCATTGTCCCACAGACGCCAACGTGGTCTCGCGGGGACCAAGTTGGAGACGGACACATCAGGGAAACATATTATTAGCGGGATGTGATCGCTACCCATAAAGGGTCCCACGGTAAATTCTGCCCCATGAAAGTAGGCATCCTCTATACACAGGTCTAAAACTGAACCCGCACCTGTGTGTGGATCATAACGGGTCTTGAGGCCCACCGGGGGTAGAAGGGTGTATCTGTCCGACTGTAGCAGATAAGAGAACAGAAGAACCGGAGGCACTGACAGAGCTGCAAGGGAGGTCGGGTTCCCACAAGGAGTGACGGGCATTGAAGTCACCAAAGACCATTGCTGGCGAAGGGAGTTGGTCAAGGTAATGAGTCAATTCAGTGATGGTGAGAGTGTGACAGGGGTTGTATATAAGTAGTAAGGAAACCCGATGTCCCTGCAGCTCTACCTGTGCATGTAAGGTCTCCAAAACCCCATTGCAACAAGCGGTGAGCAGAAAAGGCCTAAAATTGATACCTTCTCTGACCAGTAAGGCCAACCCTCCCCCCTGTTGTGCTGGCCTATCCTGTCGAATGACCATGTATCCCCTAAGGTTAAACTGAAGGTGTGTTTGTAGCCACATTTCACTCACACCAATAATCGATGGAGAAGTTCTTCCATAAACATCTTGAATTCATGGGTTTTTCTCAATATAGAATGAGTGTTCCATACCACCATGGAAAAAAGCTTAAGAGTGGAGTCTGAGAAGATGGTGCAAGAGAGAATAACCTTGGCATAATTTGCTCACAGATGTCCTTGGGTTGGGTGACATGCCCTGAAGGTAAGCAGAGATGGCATCGATGATGATCCTGAGTAGGGCAGCAAGATCCATGGCGGGGAGAGGTCGTGATTGGCTACTGAAGGAAGGTGGTGGTGAAGGAGGTCGCTGAGGTCTGGCTGGCAGGGTACGGGTTGCTTGGGCATGGTGATGGGCTTGTTCCTGGTGCTGAGCTTGGGAGGGGAGTGGAGCCGGCAAGATCTCATCCATCGGAGTCCTGTCCTCTGAGAGATGTTGGTGGGGACGAGAACGTTCAGGCGTGGTGAGGGCTCCTCAACCGAGGTGGTGAGTGGACAACCGCTGAGTATGTCAATCTCTGGACAGGTGTATTGTCCTCTGTGGTTGGCAGCGGTTCTGAGTCCCAGGTCCCCAATTCCGTTGTTACAATCCCATGTTCTTGGTCTGCGAAGGCTTCAAACTGGTTCATAAGGGGAATCCCCTCTGAGTGATGAGCCAATCTTGATCCTGAGGACAAGGTACTACCATGGGCAGAAAGGGGCCCACAGGCTGTCTCGGGGAGGATTTGCCGAAGGAGCTGGTGGTCGCAACACTCCTCCAGAAATAGGGTGCTCTCGATGGTAAGTGGCTGGAAGGCTCGCAGGATCTTGTTGATGTCTGTCGTGGGTGTTGAAGAGGTCCTACTGTCATGGTCAACATTCAAGGCCATGTCGAAGATTGGACACATGTGTGAAACTGGTCTATGGGCACTACCACACAAATAGCAGTGTGGGTCTAGAACACAGGTGTACCATCCTCTGTACGAAATTTGTGATTACCGCCACACATAGAACAGCGAAAACCATATTTACATGTGGCAGAACCATGACCAAATGCGTGACATCGGTAACATCGATAAACTGGAAAAGTATAAGGACTTAGCCTGTAAGACACCCCACTGTAAACCACACGTGATGGTAAGGGGCCTGCGAACCGAAGCCACAGAGTCGTGGAGTCCTTTGGCTCACCTGGTGCGGGAAACCTGGCCGGAAGCCGAACCACTTCCACCAGACGACATGACTCCAGGGGCCGATCGTGGTTGTGCTGCAAGATGGTGATAACTGTGGTGAGGTCAGCCACCAAACAGTCATGGGCAACAGGGCCTATAGTGCCAAGGGTGTAATTACCTGTACCAAACTACATGCACACTACACACTACACTTCCTTTTCAAAATTTGTAAGAAAATGGCACACAAAAATCATACCTTGGAGTCCCCAGGGGGGGGGACCATAAATGCCCCCACCGTCCGCCCCTCCCCCGGTGACGACTCACAGAGCTGCCTGGAACCACTGTCTGACTCACTCCTTCATTTCTGTAACATTCACGGCCTTTCCTCTAACTTTCGTTCTGTTGAACACCACCTCTTCTCCTCTAAACCTCACCTTCTCTTTCTCTCTCAGACTCAGCTGTCTGAGGCAACTGACAGCAAACCCTTTTCTGTATCCTCCTACTTTCTCTATTCTCATTTCAAAACCAAAGATGGCTGTTGCGTATATGTACGCAACAATCTATCTTGCTCTTGTGTTCCTGAACTTGATTCTTCTGAATTCTCTACTCTCTGGCTTCGGCTTTCCTGTCATTCTCTGACTAAATATATCTGTGCTGTTTACTTATCTCCTAATTCTACTGACTATCAAAAATTCTTTGACTATCTTACTTCTATGATGGAACACATTCTATCCATCTCTCCTTTCTCTGAAATCTCCATTCTAGGAGATTTCAATGTTCACCACCACCTTTGGCTCTCCTCTCCTTTCACTGATCCACCTGGTGAACAAGCCTACATCTTTTCTATCCTTAATGACCTACAGCAGCTTGTACAGCACCCTACCCGTATCCCTGACTGCCTTGGAGAGAGTTCCAACATATTTGACCTTTTCCTAACAACTAATCCTTCTGCTTACACTGTTAATCTTTTCTCTTCGTTGGGCTCCTCCGATCATAACCTTATTACCTTAACCTGTCCTATCGCTCCGGTACGGCCTGTGGACCCTCCAAAGAAATGCCACCTGCGGCACTTTGGAGCTGCAGATTGGGAGGCCCTCAGGCAGTACTTCTTTGATTTTCCTTGGAATGATTATTGCTTCCATGGCCGGGAGCCGTCTGAGTGTCTTGCGCATTACGGAGGTTATTTTCTCGGGCATGGAAGCATACATTCCTTTCTCATATCCTCTGTCTAATGTAAGAAAGCCTTGATTTAATCAAGCTTGTTCTAATGCTGTCCGCAACAAGGAGAGGGTGTATAAGAGGTACTGGAACCAACCCACCCCTGAATCACATCTTTTATATATTTCTGCCCGGAATCGTGCTAAGTCTGTTCTTCGCTCTGCTAAAAATAATTTCATTCGTGCTAAATGTTCTCAACTCTCCAACTCAAATTCTTCTCGCTCCTTCTGGCACCTTGCCAAAAACCTTTCTAACAACTTTACCTCCTCATTTCTACTCTGATGGCTCTGTAGCTATTTCTTTTACTGATAAAGCAGATCTCTTCGCTCAGACTTTCTCCTCCAATTCCACCTTAGACGATTCCGGTGCTTTTCCTCCATCACTTCCCCCCTCTGACTTCCTCTTGACTGACATTAAAATTTCTTCAGCTGATGTATTTTCTGCCATCACTGGCCTCAACACTAACAAGGCATATGGGCCTGATGGAGTCCCTCCCATTGTCCTCAAAAACTGTGTTTCTGTGCTTACACCTTGCTTAGGTAAACTCTTTCGCCTTTGTCTATCAACTTGTACCTTTCCTTCTTGCTGGAAGTTTGCTCTCATTCAGCAAGTCCCAAAGAAGGGTGACCATTCCCAACCCTGTAACTATCGTCCAGTTGCTTTAACATCCTGTGTCTCAAAAGTTTTCGAGTCAATTCTTAACAGAAAAATTTTAAAGCATCTTTCCCGTCACGACCTTCTTTCTGATCGTCAGTATGGGTTCCGTCAGGGACGCTCCACTGGCGATCTTCACACCTACCTTTCAGACTCCTGGTCATCCTCCTTTCGGGACTTTGGCGAAAGCTTTGCCATTGCACTTGACATCTCAAAGGCTTTCGATCGAGTCTGGCATAAATCTTTAATTTCCAAACTGTCCTCCTACAGTTTCTATCCTTCTATCTGTGCCTTCATCTCTAGCTTCCTTTCTGGTCGTTCTGTAGCCGCTGTTGTAGACAGCCATCGTTCTTCTCCTAGACCTATCAACAGTGGTGTTCCTCAGGGCTCTGTCCTATCACCAACTTTCTTCCCTTTATTCATCAATGACCTTCTAAGCTGTACATCTAACCCTATCCACTCATATGCTGATGATTCCACCCTTCACCTTTCCATTTGGTTTCTGCAACGTCCATCTCAGCAGTTACTTCAACAGAAAAGGGATGAGGCTATGGCACACCTAATGTCTGACTTGGCTCGTATCTCCGATTGGGGTAAAAATAATCTTGTTATTTTTAATGTACCAAAGACTCAGTTCTTACACTTATCAACCCGACAAAATCTTCCTCAGGATTACCCACTAATGTTTAGTAATGAACAGTTATGTCCTGCATCATCCTTGAACATGCTT
The DNA here is from genome assembly GCA_018397915.1 of Birgus latro. NCBI lineage: Eukaryota > Metazoa > Arthropoda > Malacostraca > Decapoda > Coenobitidae > Birgus > Birgus latro. The sequence continues at coordinate 62,320 of JAGKTI010000861.1, forward strand.
GGGGTTTCATTCTCTCGGGATTTGTCTTGGAAAGAACATATTACATATCTTGTGAAATCTGCTTCCAAGAGATTAGGTGTGCTATGCCGATTCCGAACTTTCTTTACCCCTGCACAGTTGTTGACCTTGTAGACGGGTTTTATTCGCCCATGTATGGAGTACAACTCTCATGTGTGGGGAGGCTCCCCACATGCAGCTCTTCTCAATAGGGTGGAGTCAAAGGCTTTTCGTCTCATTAACTCTCCTCCTCTTACTGATTCCCTTCAACCTTTGTCTCTTCGCAACACTGTTGCATCTTTATCTCTCTTCTATCGCTACTTCAACGGTCACTGTTCCTCTGAACTGTCTGCTTGCATCCCTCCACCTCTACGACGGGCACGTAGTACCCGTCTAACAACAAACTCTCATCCCATTTCTGCCCAACTCTCTAATGCAAGAGTTAACCGTTACTTCCAGTCCTTCATTTATACAACTGGTCAGCTCTGGAACTGTCTTCCTCTGTCTGTATTTCCCACTTCCTATGATCTCCAGTCTTTCAAACGCAGTGTGTCCAGGCATCTCGAAATGAACGGATCTTGAATTTGGCTCTCTTTTGTATTGTTTTTGCTTTTTCTTGGAAGGAACAATATGCAGGCCTGTGGCCTTTGGTTCCTTCTTCCTTGCATTAAAAAAAAAAAACTACCTCCCATTCCCAGAGCCTTCGACACTTCACTTTCTAGGGGCCAAGCTTGCCTAGCTGTTCTATGGGTCTGTCTCTGATGTGCACCTCGAAGGTCATGCCATTACCCTTGATGAAAGTTTTATCAGCTCTGCGCCACTTAGCAAAGGGTGCAGCAACTAAGTATTCAGTGATCTTAGGAGGGGCAGTAAAGACCCTGGACCCAGAAGCCTCTTGGGTATAAAACACTGCATATACATCCCCATGGGGCTCACCTGACAAAGTTGGAGGATGGTAGGTAGAGCCCCTGGTCGCTTTTACCTGCGGATTGCCCCACATACCCAGAAGAAGAGTCACGGGTCCTCTTTATGCTGGCAGAGGAGCTGTCCATATGTTGTAATTGTGGAGCGCCGCCCGGGTCCGCAGGTGGCTCAGGCATCGCTCCGGCGTCTGCCAGGAAACTGTAGGTGGACAGACTTTAGCAAATGTGCACCAAAAACAAAATACAGTATGGTTATATAGTAAATATAGAACACAGCTCTATTGTATGAAGAGGCTTTCTCATGGGTAGCACCATGTAATTTATGTAGCCGCCGCCAGGGTGGCGCTGATGTAGCGGCAGCCATGTTACATCACGCCTGATGCACGCGTTTTTGTACTGAGTTGCTCTGTGGGTTTTTCAAAGCAGCTGATGATTCCACAAAATATAGTGCCATGGTTCACTGTGCAGCTTATGGATACAAAAATGGGCACAGGAATTTATCAGAGAGACAGGTTACATTTCACAAGAAATATATCTTGTTGCTAATTCTATAACATTACTGCCCCCTGGGATGGGGCAGGAAGATTCTTCCCCAGTATCCCTGCATGAATGAGGCCACTAAAAGGGGTCCATTCTCTCCATGTCCTCTTTTCTTCTGTTGACACTATCTTGTAGATACTTCTATGTTTCTTCCGGCTTTTATCAGTCTGGACATTCTATTTTATGACATGGATAGACTAAAGACTTCCCACACCATTCCAACACCATTACTTCGACATAAAGCATCTTCAACATCAATATCATTTCATTGCTCATACCACACTATCTTTTCCCTTTCTGCCATTACCTTTCTCTGCCTTAGTGCCATAAAAGGTAAATTATGCACTGCAGCATCCTATGCCGTTGTTTTATACTAACTGGTTAAATGTACCCCATATAATTTGTTGAACTACGCCGAAAAAAGTCACCCATACATGTTTTTGTATTATAAGCGACGAGTGTAGGTGTTTGATGTGGTGGCCAAAATCACATGCTCATGGCGGAGATAGCCTCCCCTTACTATAGAGCTCAGTGGTATATAACCAAATCATATCCTATGCTGGGCGGTAACCATAAATCCAAATGATGCCTGGTGGGTTAGTGGGTTAAGGCAGAGTGTATGGGCTCCATATGAGGGTGGTTGGAGGTATATTTCTCCCATAATGCCACTCAGGGATGAAGGAGGCTGGTTACCATTGCCTTAAATGTCAGGACTGATGGCCTAGCCTGGGACCCTACACTCTTGCTTATATGGGGCAAAATGGAGGTTGGATGTTTGTTTATTGTTTTTATGTTGTTGTTCTCTTTCTCCTCCTGCCTCTTCTCCTTTCTCTCCTCCTGCTCCTCCATCTGTTCCTTCTTCTTCTCCTCCTCCTTTTCCTTGTTCTATTTCTTTTGTTGTTGTTGTTTTTTCTTGTTCTATCTATTGCCAGACGCCTCAATCCCACACGAGGTGGCCATATATCCAAAAAACTTCATCCAACTTGGAAGACTCTTCACTGAGGGATATGAAGGCTGTGTCCAACCCCTCCACTGCAACGAGCGTCTCATGATGTCCTGAACAAACGACGTGGAAAAGGTAGAATCTACGTCACTGGTGTGAGGGGTTGAGATTATGCCGTGTTTTGATTGACTGATTGAGAGAGAGAGAGAGAGACTAAGCTGAGTTACTGCATTGGCCAAGAATCTGATACCCATCATCCAGTCATTTTCTGCTCCATGAACGTAGTGATCTGGGGATTGGCTACTCAATCCTAATGTTTAAAGTGAGGGTGACCAGCCTCACTTATCTGAGTGGCATTATGTGAGCACTCATTTTCATGCAATTATGACAGATTATTCAAGTTATGGGAGTGACTCAGTTCTCTCAGATGAAAACAAAGTAATTATAGCAGGCCCAAATTTGGGATCAATCCACAACCCGTGACTACATTTGATAATAAAACTTCTGGCCAGAGATATGAAGACAAGAAACAGGAATGTCAATCCTGAGAAACTATTAACACCATCGCAGAAAGAGGGAAGTGTATTAGCAGATATCCATGGCTGTAACTCTATACAGTGAAAAGAGAAACAAATGATGCTGTTCATCAGCACTGCGTAATGATGAAAAAGAAAAGTCAATACCGAGTTTGATGGTAATGCTGGAATGAAAGAAAAAACAACACAGTGAAGAGATGATAATCGTACTTTATGATGTACTTCTTTATCACAGTCATGGATATATCACATACCTTTGGCCAATCAAACCAAATCACAGCTCTTAGGCCCTTGAGTCTTGTGATGCAGTGTTTAGTTTAATCTTGCTTTTTCCTGATGATTGTATTCAGCAAATTGGTTCAAGTGTAGTTGAAGTGCCCACCCCCATGGGAAGCTTAGGGAAGGGTGTCGCAACACCCACCCCAGGAAGGATCCATGGTTCAACATCCACCGCAGGAGGAGACCACGGGGAGGTGCATAGGGAGAGCACAAGGCCCAGGTGAGATGTCATAGATTCCCCTCAGTCCTGCGTCCCTCTTCCCCTCAACACGGCCGCCAGCAGGAACGCCGTCCCAGCAGACTACATCGCAGCCGGGCCATCCCTCACCAGGATCGGGGTGGAACTTGTCCTAATACAGTTCCAAGCAGCACCATGGTGACGGCCATTGTACGCACTGGGATGGAATGGACAGCCACTGTATGCCCTTCAGCTGTTGCCCCCTCCAGCCCCTCAGTGACGGCCACTGTATGCACCGGGAAAGAAGTGACAGCCACTGTACGCCCTTCATCCACTGCCTTTGAGACTACCCCCTTGGAGGAAGTCCTTGGCTTGGCTCACCACCCATCCAGAGGCCGAGTGGGACGCTTTTCTCTCTCTCCCCACAGGTGTAGCTCCCCAGAGGAGTTGCAGCTAGAGGAGCTGTGGTGAGGGCCCATCACGAGCCTGGGGATCCATTCCCTGCAGCCAGCCCCTGGATGACGCCATCTGTTGACTGACTCCGCGAGGAAGGGATGCCGCAGGCAGCTCCTGATGGCGGCTCGACCCTGCGGAGACTGCAGCCCCCAGACACCCAGGGGCACCCATAGGACTCTGGGGCATGACCTCCCCAGCCCCACCAGCAGGCAGCCCCCCTCCAGGAGCAGGCACAGGCAAGCAAGCCTGCTTGCTCTTCAGCCCCAGTCCAGAAGGCCACCTTCCCCATCGAGGCCCCATGAGGGAAGGGCCTCCCTCCACGCCGACCAGCAGCCCTGCCTGTACAACACCGCCTCCGGCAGCACTCCCATGCCTCCTACAGGAAGGCACACCTGACGAGCTGCCTCCCATGCCTGGGCGCCACCTATAAACAGCCCAGACCCACAGCAGCCCGGGCCAGAGCCTACCAGCCTAATTGTGTCCCCCTTAACCTGTCTGTGTATACTATTGTCATTGTACTGTACTGATTGTAACTAAGGTAATATAGGTGTAAGTGTGGTCAGCTGAATTCTTATGCCCTGTTCCTCTTGTTGTGTATTCTAGTTACGGTCTCGAAAGAGAACCCCGGCTCAGTAGCTGATGTTATAAGGACAAGAGGCTGACCTAAGAACACCTAGCATAGCACTGGTGGCCAGCAGTGGTTCATGACCCAATCAAAATACAAAGAGGAGCAAACAAGGAAGTCTAGCAAAATGGCGGCCAAACCTCGCGTTCAGTTACCAAAGTTTGGTCCTGAGCATCATGATATCAATGTATACTTGTCCATGGTTAAGCAAATACTGGACATAGGCTTTGAAAATGACAGGGAGAAAATAGATGTCACCCTGATGCACCTGTGCAAGGTAGTATCAAGTATTGCCTCCAAGATCATCCCGGAATTAACATGGGTGCAGTTTACCCAAATCATGACGCAGGCAGTCACGCCATCTTTGGACAAAGTCGTAGCTCTGTCACAGCTCAACGCCCTCACCTACGACGGCAACTTGGATGACATACTCATCCAGGCCAGGTGACTCGTCACTGCCACCCACCCGGAGACTGACGTAGCCACCCGGGAGCATCACATTTAACACACTGTTGAGGATCCTTCCCAGCACCATAAGGGAACATTTTACCATATACACCCCTTCAGGAGACCTCAACAAGGATGTACAGCTTGTGCGGTGCCTCCTAGCCGCCCGGTCCACCCCCAACACATTGGCACAGTAAGCAAGTTCCCCACCAAAAGAACAACGCAACACCAGAAGCAACGGACACTTTCCATCCACCCAAGCCCTTCATCAACACCCTCTGTACCCAGGGCACACCCTACCAAGAGATGCCCCAGTCTCAAGGAAAACCTGCATCTGATATCCATCAACCCATGGGAATTCACCATCTGCAGCCACAGCTGCCCTCTCCACAACATCCGTGGACAACTACAGGCTACCTGACACAGGACAGCCACCCAAGGGAGCCACAAAGTCTCATCATTATACGATGAAGGCGCCAAGGATGATGCTTTGCCCGCTGACTATGCTGACCCCAGGGAAATGGAGCCCGAGGAGGAAGATGCCCCACAATAGCTGTTTTTTTAGGACTGCCCCCACACCTCCCCACAGTGGTGGGGGCCATCTCGCAGAAATACCGCCCCCTGGTCTACGACAAGATGAGACTGAATGGGGTAAAGGCAAGACTACTGGTCGACACGGGAGCGGCCAGATCTTTCCTCTACACCCACTTTTACTCTCGCCGTATTTCGGCCTTTGGCCTGTTTCTCCCCACCTCAGCTCACCTCGTAGATGCGGGGGATGGCCCCCTGCCAATATGTGGGGAAACCCGGGCCCTATGAGCCGACACCCACCAGAAAGTATCAATCAAACACAAGTTCATCATCCTTGACTCAACCTGCTGTGCCTATGATGGCTACCTGGGGCTGGACCTTCTACAGAAGCTGCACACCAACATCGACTACCACAAACGGTGTCTCCAGTTCGAAAAACCTCCAGACCCGCCTCCTCAGCCACTCTGCACGTGCACACTATCCCCTTCACCCTGTCCTCCCCACCATGTTCTCCACCCTCCCCACCTCCTCCCCCCTCCCACCCGCTCCTCCCCAACCCACCTTTCCTGCAACCATTGCTTCCGCCCTGACCATTCCCCCCCTCAGCACGAGGCCTGGCTACAACTGAACAGACCTACCAGAACCTCCATCCTGTTCTCCCCCAGCTTTCCACCTGGGGCCTTCTCCTTCTGCCTACTGTCACCCACCTTCCCCCCCCCCCTCAGAACAGTATGCATCACCAATCCCTCCACCACCATCCTCACCCTCCCCAGAATTAGTGGCGGGAGAAATGGAGGAACCCGACTCTTGTGAAAAAAAACCCTTCCCCTGCCACCCTACCCCCTACCTGAGCACCTCTTGCCTCACCAAGCTAACAGCCTCCAACAACTCCTTCTAGACTTCCAAGACCTATTTTCATCAGGACCAGCAGACATCAGTCACACCACATGCCCCACACCACAGGATCACCAATTCACCAACCATCACAGTGGAAAAACCTCAAACAACAGGCTGAGGAAGACCAGCAGGTCCAGGAAATGCTCAATGCCGGAGTCATCTCTCCCTCCACAACCCCATGGTCCTCATCCGTTGTCCTGGTCAAAAAGAAAGATGGCACCATGTGCTTTTGTGTGGATTACAGATGATTCAATGACGTAACCACCAAAGACACCACCCCCCTACCCAGGATAGATGACTCCCTTGACTCCTTATATGAGGCCTCATGGTTCTCCACCTCAGATCTGCAGTCAGGATACTGGCAAGTTCCTGTCCACCCTGAGGACTGAGGAAAAACAGCTTTTTCCACCAGTAATGGTAAACACTACGAGTTTAAAGTCCTCCCGTTCGGACTCTGCAACATCCCTGCCACATTTTCCCGACTGATGGAGTCGGTCCTCAGTGGCCTCACCTGGGAAATCTGCCTGGCATTCCTGGATGATGTGATCATTTTCAGCCAGACATGGGCAGACTACCTCCAGTGCCTCAAGCAAGTCTTCTGCACATCCACCAGGCGGGACTCAAACTTAAACCATCCAAATGTGTCCTGGCTGAACGGTCTGTCTCCTTCCTGGGCCACAACATCTCAGTGGAAGGCACATCTCCCGACCTTGACTAACTTTGGGTCATTGCAGACCTCACCCTACCAAGAGATGTCCATGATGTGCACGCCTTTCTCGGGCTCACCTCTTACTCCCGGCGCTTCATACAGGGTTTCTCCAACGTCCCAAAACCCCTCCACGACCTGACTAAGAAGGGCGAGCCATTCATCTGGACCAACAAGCGAATCACCACTTTCCACACACTCAAAACTAAACTCATCTCGGTCCCAGTCATAACATTCCCCGACTACACCCTGCCCTTTCGCCTGTACACTGACATGTCCCTAGTGGCAATCAGAGCTGTCCTAGTCCAGGTCAAAGAGGGGCAAGAACATGTAATTGCCTATGCCAACCGCACCCTCAACCAAGCAGAGACAAATTATGCCGCCACCAAAAATGAATGCCTAGGCATTATATGGGCCTTGGAGCATTTCCGAGCTTACCTCTCCGGCACTCATGTCACTATCATCACAGATCACCAGTCCCTCCAGTGACTACGACTTTCTAACACCCATAACGCTCAACTAATCAGGTGGAGAGAGACCCTCGAGGAGTTTGATTTGAAATTGCCTACAGACGAGGGAAACTACACACCAATGTCAACACCTTGTCCCGCCTACCAATCACCTCCATCAATGCCACCCCAACCTCATACAACAATGGCAAAAAAAAAAGAGTGCCCACACTGGATACCACCCCAGTTGTTCTCCAAGCTCCATAGGCACGGTGATCACCTGATTACTCAGGCCGGACACATAGTCCTCGACCTGGACACCGCCCTCAACTCCATGACCCACCTACATTCCAACAATGGCATCCATCTCTGCACAAAAAAGACTCTTACAAGTATTCAACGACATCTTCTGGATGCCCGGCCCCTCCAACCTGGCCAAACGAATCATCCAAGCTTCCAGGGACTGCACGCTAGGTAAAGACATCACCCGCACACCTGGACAGTCGGGAAGAATCACCACACACAAACCATGGCAACTGTTGTCCGTAGACATAGTCAAGCTCCTGCCTCCCAAAGCCAGTTACAAATACATCATAACATTTGTGGACGTCTGTTCAAAAGTCCTCATCGATTGCCCGGCCAAGGAGCACCACACCGTGGCTGATGCACTCATCCGTCATGTCTTCCCGTACTTTTGTATTCCCCAAGCCCTCCACTCAGACAATGCCCCAGAATTTACCAGCAAGATCTGGAAGGAACTCGCCACCATTTTCGGTTACCAGATCTCCTACTCCTCCTCCTACTGGCCCCGAGGGAATGGAGTGTGTGAAAGTAGCCAACACACTCTTCTCAACCAAGTACGGGCTTGAATACAGGAAACAGACAACGAGGATTGGCCGGCGCATGTTAAAATTATACAGTCGGGCATGAACACCCGCCCAAGAGACAACGGAATCACCCCCGTGAACGTTTTTTTTTTTTTTAACGCTAGGAAGAAGGAACCAAAGGCCAGGAGCCCACAAACTGTTCTTCCCAAGAAAAAACAGACAATACAAAAGAGAGCCAAATTCAAGGGCCGATCATTTTGAGATGCCTGAATACACTACGTTTAAAAGACTGGAGATCATAGGAAGTAAGAAATACAGACAGAGGGAGACAGTTCCAGAGTTGACCTGTTGCACAAATGAAGGACTGGGAGTAACAGCTAATTCTTGCATTAGAAAGTTGGACAGAAAAGGGATGAGAGTTCGTTGCTAGACGGGTGCTAGGTGGGGGGATGCAAGCAGACAGTTCAGAGGAGCAGTGACCATTGAAGTAACAATAGAAAAGAGATAAAGATGCAACAGTGCAGCGAAGAGACAGAGGTTGAAGGGAACCAGTAAGAGGAGGAGAGTTGATGAGACGAAAAGCCTTTGACTCCAAGCTATTGAGAAGAGCTGTATGTGGGGAGCCTCAACACATATGAGAGTTGACTGTACACAGGGGCAAATAAAAACCGTGCAGGGGTAAAGAAGGTACGGAGTCGGCTTAGCACACCTAATCTCTTGGAAGCAGATTGTACAAGAGATCATAGGATCTTTCTAAGATAAGTCACGAGTGAATGAAACCCCAAGCATGTTCAAGGATTAAACAGGATTGAGCTAGATATTAAACATCAGTGGGTACTCTTGTGGAAGATTTTTGCCGGGTGGATAAGTGTAAGAACTGAGTCATTGATGCATTAAAAACAACAAGATTATTTTTAACCCCAGTCAGAGATATGGGCCAAGTCAGACATTAGGTTTGCCTTAGCCTAATCCCTTGTTTGTTGAAGTAACTGCCGAGATGGACGTTGCGGGAACTGAATGGAGGGGTGAAGGGTGGAGTCATCAGCATATGAGAGGATATGGTTAGATGTACAGCTTAGAAGGTCATTGATGAATAAATGAAGAGTTGGTGATAGGACACAACCCTGAGGATCACCACTGTTGACAGGTCTAGAAGAGCAATGGCCGTCTACAACAGCAGCCGTAGAATGACCAGAAAGGAAGCTAGAGATGAAGGCACAGATAGAAGGATAGAAGCAGTAAGAGGGCAGTTTGGAAATTAAAGATGAAAGGAGGATGACCAGGAATCTGAGAGGTAGGAGAGAAGATCACCAGTGGAGTGACCCTGACGGAACCCATGCTGACGATCAGAAAGAAGGTTGTGATAGGAAAGATGCTTTAAAATTTTTCTATTAAGAATGGACTCAAAAACTTTTGAGACACAGGATGTTAAAGCAATTGGACGATAGTTAGAGGGTTGGAAATGGTCACCCTTCTTTGGGACTGGCTGAATGAGAGCAAACTTCCAGCAAGAAGGAAAGGTACAAGTTGACAGACAAAGGTGAAAGAGTTTACCTAGGCAGGACGTAAGCACAGAAGCATAGTTCTTAAGGACAACAGGAGGGACTCCATCAAGCCCATATGCCTTGTTAGTATTGAGGCCAGTGATGGCAGAAAATACATCAGCTGAAGAAATTTTAATGTCAGCCATGAGGAAGTCAGAGTGGGGAAGTTATGGAGGAACAGCACTGGAATCATCTAAGGTGGAATTGGAGGGGAAAGTCTGAGCAAAGAGATTTGCTTTATCAGTAGAAGAAATAGCTACAGAGCCATTAGAGTTGAAAAGAGGAGGGAAGGATGATGAGGTAAAGTTGTTAGAAACGTTTTTGGCAAGGTGCCAGAAGGAGCAGGAAGAATTTGAGTTGGAAAATTGAGAGCATTTAGTATGGATGAAATTATTTTTAGCAGAGTGAAGGACAGACTTAGCATGATACCGGGCAGAAACATAAAAAAGATGTGACTTGGGAAGGTTGGCTCCGATACCTTTTATAGGCCCTCTCCTTGTTGCGGACAGCATTAGAACAAGTGTGATTAAACCAAGGCTTTCTTGCATTAGTCAAAGGATATGAGAAAGGAATGTATGCTTCCATGCCCAAGAGAATAATAATCTCCGTAATGCACAAAGCACACTCAGATGGCTCCTGGGCATGGATGTAATAATCATTCCAGGGAAAATCAAAGAAGTACTGCCTGAGGGCCTCCCAAACCACAGCTCCAAAGTGCCACAGACGACGTTTCTTTGGAGGGTCCACAGGCCGTATCGGAGCGATAGGACAGGTTAAGGTAATAAGGTTATGATTGGAAGAGCCCAACGGAGAGAAAAGATTAACAGTGTAAGCAGAAGGATTAGTTGTCAGGAAGAGGTCAAGTATGTTGGAACTCTCTCCATGGCGGTCAGGGATATGGGTAGGGTGCTGTACAAACTGCTCATGTCATTAAGGATGGAAAAGATGTAGGCTTGTTCATCAGGTGGATCAGGAGAGCCAAAGGTGGTGGTGAACATTGAAATCTCCCAGAATGGAGATTTCCGAGTAAAGAGAAATGGATAGAATGTGTTCCATTGTAGAAGTAAGATGGTCAAAGAATTTTTGATAAGTCAGTAGAATTAGGAGATAAGTAAACAGCACAGTTATATTTAGTCAGAGAATGACAGGAAAGCCGAAGCCAGAGAGTAGAGAATTCAGAAGAATCAAGTTCAGGAACATGAGAAAAGATAGATCGTTGTGTACATATACACAAGAGCCACCTTTGGCTTTGAAATGAGTATGGAGAAAGTAGGAGGATACAGAAAAGGGTTGTCAGTTGCCTCAGACAGCTGAGTCTCAGTAACGAAGAGGTGAGGTTTAGAGAAGGAGAGGTGATGTTCAACAGAAGGCAAATTAGAGGAAAGGCCGTGAATGTTGCAGATATGAAGAACAAGTGAGTCACACAATGGTTCCAGGCAGCTTTCAGTGTCATCTCCAGGAAAGGGGTGGATGGTGGGGGCATTTATGGTCCCCCCCCCAAGGGGACTCCGAGGCATCTTTAGTTGTAGCCATTTTTTTTTTTTTTTTTGAAAAAGAAGTGTAGTGTGCACTGTGCATATAGTTTGGTGTTGACAGTTTGAGAATATGTATTGGAGAGCATGCTGGCCTACTCTTTGTGTTACTGAGACACTGAAAAAGTTCAGCAAAGGGGGATGGTCGGGAACTAGTCCCGAGGGCTGATGAAACGGGAGCTCTAGGTCTCCCTATCATCAGCTTTCCATCCACCTTGGGAGTACTGCCCTGCTCGACTGGTGCAACAGTCTACTCGACTGGTGCTACACCCCCTTCCTCCTACCCCTCTGACACTGCCTCCAACCACCTTCCCCACCCCCTGCATGCATCAAGACCTACAGCCGGACATCACAACACCCAACCCATACAAGGCAGGAGACTTGGTAGTAGTAGCACGCCTACTGGTCCCAAGCAAAGTCTCGCCATGATTCAAGGGGCACTACACCGTCGGCAATGTGCCCAACCCCTATCAAGTCACTATCCAGCATCATGGCACCACACATACGTATCGAATCTGTCACATGCGACTGTTTCGTACCCCACCAGACAACACTCACCCAGGCCACACCCACTTCATCCCCCACCACACCACCCGCCACCCCAGAACACTCCTCTGATTCATGCGCCTACTACTTTACACCCTCCTCCACCTCATCCTCACCTTCACCTACCCCCCTGTCCACAACCACCTCCCCCACGCTCCACACCACCCCCACGGGCCTCCGATGCATCACCGGCGACTTCACCTGACACCTCACCTCCCGTTGCAACGCCGCCACCACCAGACATGTAGGACGATCCCCTGGGAAACCCCCACCCCATCCTGTCACCCCACTGCGTCACCAACACAGCACAACACTCACCACCACCCCACAACACTCACCACCACCCCTACACCCACCAAATTTTCCCCCATGCACACCCACTCCCCACCCACCACCGACGCCAAACCACACACCAGCCCCCCACCCACCACCGACGCCAAACCACGCACCAGCCCCCCACCCATCACCGACGCCAAACCATGCACCAGCCCCCCACCCACCACCGACGCCACCACTTCTCACACTCCACCACCGAGACAATCAACCCACTGCCCACACCCAGCCGATGGACCATGTAGACCCACCACATCACCACCCACCACCACCCCTATGCCCACACATTCTCCCCACATGCACACCCCACACACCAACCCCAGACCCACCACCACCCCACATACTCCACCACCAGGATGTTCAACCACCCACCCACAAGCCAATGCACCACGTGGCCCCACCTCCTCACCACCCACGCATGTCCTCACCACAACCACAACCAGATCTGACCGACTCTCCTGCCCACCAGCCAGGTATGCAGTCACACCCTCACCCACACCCCCATTACCACAACCACCCCCATCAAACCCCACCACACCCGACTCCGCCTCCTCATGCAGACACCACACACTTCCACCCTCCACATCATCTATGCTCTGCACCAGGAGCCCAACCTGCTCACCCATCACTAGATCACTCTCCTCTGCCACCTCACACCGGCACATCAGACCACCACCTCGGACGTCTACCACCTCCAACCACGGGGACATGACTTTCTCCCCACCGAAAGTGGTGAAGTGCCCACCCCGATAGGAAGCCCGGGGAGGGGTGTCACAACACCCATCCAAGGAAGGACCCACAGCCCAACACCCACCACAGAATGAGACCATGGGGAGGCGCATAGTGAAAGCACAAGGCCTGGGCGAGGTGGGCCTATGTTCCCCACGACCCTGCACCCCTCTTCCCCTCATCACGGCTACCAACAGGAATGCCGTCCCAGCAGACTACAACGCAGCTGGGCCAGCCCTCGCCAGGATCGGGGTGAGACTTGTCCTAGTACAGTCCCAAGCACCATCGCAGTGATGGCCACTGTACGCACAGGGAAGGAAGAGACAGCCATTGTACGCCCTTCAGCTGTTGACCCCTGCAGCCCCGCGGTGACGGCCACTGTACACACTGGGGAAGAAGTGACGGCCACTGTACACGCTTCAGCTGCAACCGCTCCTGAGAACAGCACCGCGGTGACGGCCACTGTATGCACCAGGAAGGAAGTGAAAGCCATTGTACGCACTTCTGCTGACAACCCAGAAAAAGGCAGAACAGTGATGACGGCCACTGTACACACCGGGAAGGGACGGCCACTGTACACCCTTTGTCTGCCACCTCCTTAGGGAGAAGCCCCATAGTGACGGCCACTGTACACACCAGGAAGGGAGAGACGGCCACTATCCACTCTTCAGCTGTTGTCTCTAGGGCCTGTGGAACCGTGGTGACGGCCACTGTACAACACTGGGAAGAAAGGGCAGCCACTGTTGTATGCCCTTCAGCTGTTGCCCCGTGGTGACGGCCACTGTACGCACCGTGGAGGAAGTAACGGCCACTGTACGCACCGGGTAGGAAGTGACGGCCACTGTACACACTTCAGCTGCAGCCGCTCCTGGGAACAGCACCGTGGTGATGGCCACTGTATGCACCGGGAAGGAAGTGACAGCCATTGTATGCACTTCGGCTGACAACCTAGAAAAAGGCAGAACCATGATGACGGCCACTGTACACACCGGGAAGGGACAACCACTGTATACCCTTTATCTGCCACCTCCTTATAGAGCAGCCTCATAGTGACGGCCACTGTACACACCAGGAAGGGAGAGACAGCCACTGTCTGCTCTTCGGCTGTTGTCTCTAGGGCCTGTGGAACCATGGTGACGGCCACCGTACACACTGGGAAGGGACGGCAACTGTTCACCCTTCGATTGCCACCTCCTTAGGGAGCAGCCCCATAGTGACGGCCACTGTACGCACCAGGAAGGGAAAGACGGCCACTGTCCGCTCTTCGGCTGTTGTCTCTAGGGCCTGTGGAACCATGGTGATGGCCGCTGTACGCACTGGGAAGGAAGGGACAGCCACTGTACGCCCTTCATCCACTGCCCTTGAGACTACCTCCTTGGAGGAAGTCCCTGGCTCGGCCCACCACCCATCCAGGGGCCGAATGAGATGCCCTTCTCTCTCTCCCCACAGGTGCAACCCCCCCCCCCAAAGGAGTTGTAGCTAGAGGAGCTGTGGTGAGGGCCCATCATGAGCCTGGGGATCCGTTCCCTGAAGCCAGCCACTGGATGACGCCCTCTCCTGACGGACTCCACGAGGAAGGGACACCGCAGGCAGCTCCTGATGGTGGCTTGACCCTGCGGAGACTGCAGCCCCCAGACACCCAGGAGCACCCATAGGACTCCAGGGCGTGACCTCCCCAGCCCCACCAGCAGGCAGCCCCCCTCCAGGAGCAGGTGCAGGCAAGCATGCCTGCTTGCCCTGTACAGCCCCAGTCCAGAAGGCCTCCTTCCCCATCAAGGCCCCACCAGGGAATGGCCTCCATCCACACCAACCAGCTGCCCTGTCTGTACCACCGCCTCTGGCAGCAACCCCGTGCCTGCCATGGGAAGGCACACCTGACAAGCTACCTCCCACTCCCGGGTGCCACCTATAAGCAGCCCAGACCCACAGTAGCCTGGCCCAGGGCCTACCAGCCTAATTGCGTCCCCCCTTAACCCGTCCAGTCCCGACTGATTTTTTACCCAACACTTCCTCAGAACCCGACCGATTTTCAACTTTTTTTTTTTTTTGCTCAAACCTCCGCTTTTGGTGAGAAACATCAAAAATTCATAGAGAAATCGCCCTCCTGAGCTCATCCAGGTGTCAGTCAGCCTTACGTTTTCCTTCTTTCTCAGGGTACCTGGCTAAAGAAAACGAACTATGGAAGGGTTAACTAATTCAAGCCACTTTAAATTACGTATTTATGTATTTATTTGGTAAGAATTTATGTGTAGTACAAGTCTATATTGGTTTTCGCACAATAATATAGGCAATAAAAGCATTGTTCACTCACCCAAAACCCCAGCATATGGCACCTTCCTTTACAACATTACCACCTCATCACTTGTTTGTTTCTCATCCTCCACCTTAGGAATCACTTTCACTGTGAATTTCGTCATTGGAGAGACCTTGGGGCAACATATCTTTATTGGCCAGGTTACTGCTAACAGGTGAATTGCCCAGTGTGGGGGGGAGGGGAGGTTCAGGTGGGGACAGGCAGTATCCCTGCTTGACAGCAGATAAAGGAAGATCTCCCACATATGCCTACCAAAAATTATCCGCGAATCTTGAAAAATGTGCAAACGACGGGCCTTGCAACAGACTGATGTACAATGCACATCGGTGGGTCTGTCAGCAGAAAAAAATAGTAACGTGCATTGTACGGCATTATACGTCGGTAGGAAGGCGGGTTAACCTGTCCGTGTAGACTATTGTCTTGTACTGTACTGATTGTAAGTAAGGTAATATACGTATAACGTTGGTCAACCAAGTGTTTATGTCCTGTTCCTCTTTTTGTGTTCTAGTTCTGGTCTCAAAAGAGAACCCCGGCTCAGTAGCTAGTGTTCTAAGGACGAGAGGTCGACCTAAGAACACCTAGCATAAAAGTAGTAATGAGAAGGATGGTCAAGTCTACATCTAACTCTTCAGTCAGGAAATCATCTAACCTGTATAAAATCATCTGGAAGTAGCAAAACTAATACAGTTAATGCATAGTCAGATTGGTAATGGTAGTAATTGCAACCTCAGGCTTATCTGAATGTGAACCCTGTGGACTGCAAGCTGAAGCTGTCCTCCTCTTGTAGTCCACTATCCTCTTTTCAGAGGAGAGGGAAGGAGCTGAGGGGCACATGTGTAACCAGTGCAGTCCAAGTCTAACTGTTACAATTTTTTTTTTTTTTTTGGTAATGGAGAACACCTGTAGTCTGGTGCATGGTCATTTTTTTTATTTAAATTTAATCTGCTTTCTTCCTCCACTATTTTTTTTTTTTCAGGAGATGAACAGAGCCTGGTGTATGGATTTTTTTCTTTGTTTTTCCTTCCACTGTTCACCTTCTGGGAAGTAAATAAATAAATGTAGTGGAGCCGACCAGTTATATCAGTGTCAGCATATGAAAGCCTTCCTCTCTGGCACCACACCATCAGACTGAAAGGGTTAAACACACATGGCACTATATCTGACCTCAACATAGTCTAGGGCCACAGTCTCACCACTTAACCCTTTCATGCACGATGACGCGTTAGGCGTCATATGGGTCTTTCCGTGAAGATGCACGATGATGCCAAATGCGTCATAAAGGACAAAAAAAAAGTTTTTGGTAGATTTGTGTCATTTTTGGAGGCGTCATAGCTTGCCTGGCTCTCATCAAAAGTAATGAGTTGGCAACTGTGGGTCCCGATACCAGCGTCAGTGCATACAGGTTGTTTAGTACCAAAAACACCTGTCAGTGGGGGTGTGTGTGCGGTCCCTTGTCACTTTAAATCCACTCTATTACCCGCATCACAACAGCACGACGTATTTCATTATACCAGTAGCGCTTATGTAGAGTTTTTGGGCACTATTGTGATTAGATTTGGCATTTGCAATAGGAAATTTAGGCATTTGTGAAGCATTTATGGCAGTTATAAGCCGTTGAGCCAACAAAGAATTTGTTACTGTTTCTAACCCTGGCCCCAGAACTACACTGCCTCTACCCTTCACCAAATGTGAGTATTCCTCTATAAAAAGAGGGTCAATGTATCAGGTCAATATAGTTTGCAATACCTAGTGTGGAAGGAACTAGTGAAACAGTGCAGTAGGCTAGAGGGAGGCAGGAAACAGCCCTATAGTCACAAAATGGCATGAGTACACCATAGTTTTTTGCATTTTTCTCAAAAACCATTAGGCGTAGGAGAGCTGTTGGGGGCTTAAATGAAAGCCCATAAAATTCTGAATAAGATGATGAAATAAAAACATAACACTGCCAAGAAAAGTTTTTCGCCAGAGCTCCCTGAAAAAAAAAGTCTGTCAAATTGATGTTACTTTTTTGCTTATTACTCGAAAACCATACTATCAAACTGTGAACTATACCATTCGAAAGCTAATAAAATTATCTTTCTATTGATGGTAAAACATGTAGAGATAGATTAGTAAACATTGGAGTTATGATGTTGGGAAGTGAGATGAATGTTCCCAAATGTTTATTCACAGCACCCTAACGTACATATAGTATGTTTTTCTGTGTTTTTTTCCTGCTTATCATGTAGAACAAACATAGATGAATAGGAATATATAGGTTTTAAGGCAAAATAAGTAAGTCTGGATGGTGAAAATAAGCTGAGAATACACGATTTTGGTCCACGCGGAGGGTGGCGGGGGGTTGGGGAGAAAGTGATGTGTCCGTTTTGTTTCGTTTCTGAAAGCTCCAACATGCTTGCATGCGTCGGCCTTGGTCACCTAATGGTGGCTCTCCATGCTGTTCAATCTTTGGCAGCCTCCCTGTTCAATCCCTTAACCCTGAGGTCACACTTAATGACCTCGTCCCATGTCTTTCTCGGTCTACCCCTCCCCCAATATTAACACTTCTCACCCTCTGCACCCAATTATCATCCCCCATCCTCTCCACATGTCCAAACCACCATAGCCTACCTTTCCTCATCACAACACCAACACACTCCAGTTCCATTCTACCTCTCAACTCTTCCATCATAAACCCAGCCCCCCCAAGCCTTGCACGCAGGGACGCACTGGCATCCACCTAATCATTGTCATTTCTGTATGCTTAACCCTGCAAATATCCTCTTCCTTAACTGCCCAGGTCTCACTACCATACAGCATCACACTCCTAACACATGCTGCATACAAAGACCCCCTAGCACATAAGAAGAGTCCTCTCAATGTCAGGAGAGGCAATAGCTCCCTGAACTTCTTCCAACCACTTCTTACCCTAGCATCCGAGCTAGCTCCAGCCACACGTCCGGCACATAACATGTCTCTAAATAACAAAACTCTTCCACACACTCAAGAGACTTACCAGCAAGTTCAGTCCTTTCACGCCTAACAATCTCCACCTGCTCTCCCCGACACACTGCACACATAAAATCAGCATTATCTCACAGTCTACCTCTAATACCACTACATCTCTTGTGCACCCATTTATCACAAACACTGCACAAGATGGAATTACTTCCCACACCTTTGTGGGTAGGGGAGGTTTTCAAGAAATCTCCCCGAGTATCCCTGCTTGTCGTAAGAGGTGACTAAAAGGGTTGGTGGTGGGTTAGTGCCCCACCCCGTAAAGCAACTAACTAAAAATACGAACAAGAAGCCTCGGACCAGAAAAAGGACCGGACAAAGGACGTGGTAAAGATTGCAACATGGAATGTAAGGGGCATGAATGATGAGGTCATTGTGCAGGTGCTTGAGAGTGCGAAAGTGGATATATGCGGAATAACTGAAACTAAATGGCGAGGTGAGAGTGTGAGAGAATGGAAGTATGGATGGGGTATGTGTGCGGGAGTAGGTGAGAATGAAAAGGCAAAAGAAGGAGTGTGTATTGCTGTGAGCAACAGATGGAAGGAGAATGCAAGAGAGTATGAATCAGTTGGGTCAAGGATTGTGTGGGTAAGAGTGAAAGTCGGACTACAAATGTGGGCAATTGTGTGCGTGTATGCGCCAACTCAAGATTGTGTAAGTAGAGTGAGAGAAGAGTTCTGGACAAATGTGGAAGCCTGCTTGGAAAAGTTTGAAAGGAATGAGAGAGTGTTTCTGATTGGAGATATGAATGGAAAAGTAGGGAATGAGAAGGTGGATGGAATGGTTGGTGAGTGGGGTGTGCCTGCAGAGATGGATGAGAATGGCAGTGCATTAGTGGACATTTGTGCCGGGAGGGGGTTGGTGTTAGCTAATACCCACTTCAGGCACAAAATGATCCATAGGTATACATGGCGAGTGGTGAGAAGGGTGGACGATGGAATGAATGAACGGAAGGCAATGATTGACTATGTGTGTGTGGATGAAAGGATGAGAAGATGTGTAATGGATGCAAGAATATATAAATGTTGGGGGAGTGGACTTGCTGACCACCACTTGGTGGTGGCCAGAATCAGAATCCAAACAAGATGGAGGAAGAGAAGAAGGGAAGGACAGGAGGAAATATTTCTTACAAGGAGGGTAGAAAAGTTACAAGAGGATGGAATAAAGGCTGAATATAAAAGGGAAGTGGAGGAGCAATTGGGTAAATAAAGATTGGAGCAGATGGGGGACGTGGAAGGTGTGTGCAAGATATTCACAGAAGAAATCTGTGCAGCATGTGAGGTGGTGTGTGGGGTGAAGAGAAGACGAAAGGGGGTTCAGGGAACAGTATGGTGAACAAAAGAGGTGAGAGAGGCTGTGGCACAAAAGAAGAAAGCATATAATGAGTGGATGAGGAACAGGGGCGTCAAAGAAGCTGAGAGACGGACGAGAGAGTTATAGTAGAGAGGAGGAGAAAGGTGAAAAGATTAATAAGAGAGACTAAGAAGAGAGTGGATGAGGAATTTGGAAGGAATTTGAGTGCAAAGTGGAGGGAATGTAAGAAAATGTTCTGGAAGGAGATAAAGAGAGCTAGACAGGGTGCCAACGAAGTCAGTGAGGGTGTGAAAGATAAAAATGGTAATTACTAGTGGCGAAGGGAGAAAAAGTAAACAGATGGAGAGAACACTTTAATGAACTGTTGAACATAGAGAATGAAAGCAATGCAAGTATAAGTGGCTGGGGAATGGTGGGGAGAAGGAGGGTTGTGAGAAGAGAGAGGAAATCAGTAGGATGAAAGTGGTGGGAGCAATGAAGAAAGTTAAAATGGGGAAAGCCCCAGGAATTGATGGAGTGTGTGGTGAAATGCTGAAGCATGGGGAAGAGATAGTAACAGAATGGATGTGGAAGGTGTGCAGATTGGCGTGGGAGGAGGGTAGAGTCCGGGAGGGTTGGAAGTCAGGTATAAGTATTCCTCTGTAAAAAACGGGAAAAAGCAGTGTGTGGTAATCATAGGGGCATTTGCCTTCTCAGTGTAATAGGAAAAGTATGTCATAGGATACTTATTGACAGAGTTAGGGGAAATAACAGAGGAATTAGTTGGAGAAGAACAGAGAGGTTTTAAGAAAGGAAGAGGTTGTGTAGACCAGATATTCATTCTTAGATCCTTAGTGGAAAAGTTGCTAGAGAAGGGAAAGAAGTTGTATGCAGCCTTCATGGATCTGGAGAAAGCATATGACAGGGTGGTTAGACAAGGATTGTGGAAAGTATTAAGAATATATGGAGTGGATGGGATGTTGATGAAGGCAGTGAAGAGTATGTATGAGGGTGCTAAGGCTGCAGTGCGTGTGGATGGCAAACTGAGTGAATCTTTCCGAAGGTTGGATTGAAACGAGGATGTATCATGTCTCCATGGTTGTTCAGTCTGTACATGGATGGGGTTATAAAAGATATACAAGGTCGGGCAGTGGATGTTGGAGCGGCCCTAGTGAGAGAGGGCAGTGTGTGGAAACTTCCTGTAGATGATACTGCGTTGTTGAGCGAAGACGAAGGGGAGCTGCAAGGCTTGGTAGATGAGTTTGGGAGTGTGTGTAAGAAACGGAATCTAAAGGTGTATGTAGGGAAGAGTAAAGTGATAGTCTTCGAGAGAAGTGTAGCCAGTGAATGTACAGTGAGACTGGATGGGGAGGATATGGAGAATGTGAGTGCATTTAAGTACTTGGGTAGTGTGATGAGTAAAGATGGAAGTCTGGAGGGTCAAGTGCTTGAAAGGGTGCAGCAGGGAAGGAAGGTGGCTGGTTCGTTGAAAGCAGTGATAAGAAACAGGGAGGTGAGCATGGAAGTGAAAAAGTTGTTACATGACAGTATTGTGATACCAGCTCTTGGAGTCCCCTGGGGGGGGACCATAAATGCCCCCACCATCCGCCCCTCTCCCGGTGACGACTCACTGAGCTGCCTGGAACCACTGTCTGACTCACTCCTTCTTCATTTCTGTAACATCTGCCGCCTTTACTCTAACTTTCGCTCCATCGAACACCACCTCTTCTCCTCTAAACCTCACCTTCTCTTTCTCTCTGAGACTCAGATGTCTGAGGCAACTGACAGCAAACCCTTTTCTGTATCCTCCTACTTTCTCTATTCTCATTTCAAAGCCAAAGGTGGCTGTTGCGTATATGTACGCAACGATCTATCTTGCTCTTGTGTTCCTGAACTTCATTCTTCTGAATTCTCTACTCTCTGGCTTCGGCTTTCCTGTCATTCTCTTACTAAATATATCTGTGCTGTTTACTTATCCCCTAATTCTACTGACTATCCAAAATTCTTTGACTATCTTACCTCTACGATGAAACACATTCTATCCATTTCTCCTTTCTCTGAAATTACCATTCTAGGAGATTTCAATGTTCACCACCACCTTTGGCTCTCCTCTCCTGTCACTGATCCTCCTGGTGAACAAGCTTACATCTTTTCTATCCTTAATGACCTAGAGCAGCTTGTACAGCACCCTACCCGTATCCCTGACTGACTTGGAGAGAGTTCCAACATACTTGACCTTTTCTTAACAACTAATCCTTCTGCTTACACTGTTAATCTTTTCTCTCCACTGGGCTCCTCTGATCATAACCTTATTACCTTAACCTATCCTATTGCTCCGGTACAGCCTGTGGACTCTCCAAAGAAACGCCGCCTGTGGCACTTTGGAGCTGCAGATTGGGAGGCCCTCAGGCAGTGCTTCTTTGATTTTCCTTGGAATGATTATTGCTTCCATGGCCGGGAACCACCTGAGTGTGCCTTGCGCATTACGGAGGTTATTCTCTCGGGCATGGAAGCATACATTCCTTTCTCATATCCTCTGACTAATGCAAGAAAGCCTTGGTTTAATCAAGCTTGTTCTAATTCTGTCCGCAACAAGGAGAGGGCGTATAAGAGGTACCGGAGCCAACCCACCCCTGAATCACATCTTTTATATATTTCTGCCCAGAATCGTGCTTTCGCTCTACTAAAAATAATTTCATCCATGCTAAATGTTCTCAACTCTCCAACTCGAATTCTTCTCGCTCCTTCTGGCACCTTGCCAAAAACCTTTCTAACAACTTTACCTCATCATCCTTCTCTCCTCTTTTCTACTCTGATGGCTCTGTAGCTATTACTTCTACTGATAAAGCAGATCTCTTCGCTCAGACTTTCTCCTCCAATTCCACCTTAGACGATTCCGGTGCTTTTCCTCCATCACTTCCCCCCTCTGACTTCCTTTTGACTGACATTGTAATTTCTTCAGCTGATGTATTTTCTGCCATCCCTGGCCTCAATTCTAACAAGGCATATGGGCCTGATGGAGTCCCTCCTGCTTTCCTCAAAAACTGTGTTTCTGTGCTTACACCCTGCCTAGGTAAACTCTTTTGCCTTTGTCTATCAACTTGTACCCTTCCTTCTTGCTGGAAGTTTGCTCTCATTCAGCCAGTCCCAAAGAAGGGTGACCATTCCCAACCCTCTAACTATCGTCCAATTGCTTTAACATCCTGTGTCTCAAAAGTTTTTGAGTCAATCCTTAACAGAAAAATTTTAAAGCATCTCTCCTGTCACAACCTTCTTCTGATCGTCAGTATGGGTTCCGTCAGGGACGCTCCACTGGCGATCTTCTCACCTACCTTTCAGACTCCTGGTCATCCTCCTTTCGGGACTTTGGCGAAAGCTTTGCCATTGCACTTGACATCTCAAAGGCCTTCGATCGAGTCTGGCATAAATCTTTAATTTCCAAACTGTCCTCCTACGGTTTCTATCCTTCTATCTGTGCCTTCATCTCTAGCTTCCTTTCTGGTCGTTCTATAGCCGCTGTTGTAGACGGCCATCGTTCTTCTCCTAGACCTATCAACAGTGGTGTTCCTCAGGGCTCTGTCCTATCACCAACTCTCTTCCTTTTATTCATCAATGACCTTCTAAGCTGTACATCACTATCCACTCATATGCTGATGATTCCACCCTTCACCTTTCCATTCGGTTTCTGCAACGTCCATCTCAGCAGTTACTTCAACAAAAAAGGGATGATGCTATGGCACACGTAATGTCTGACTTGGCTTGCGTCTCTGATTGGGGTAAAAATAATCTTGTTATTTTTAATGCATCAAAAATTCAGTTACACTTATCAACCCGACAAAATTTTCCTCAGGATTACCCAGTAATGTTTGATAATGAACAGTTATGTCCTGCATCATCCTTGAACATGCTTGGGGTTTCATTCTCTAGGGATTTGTCTTGGAAAGAACATATTACACCTCTTGTGAAATCTGCTTCCAAGAGATTAGGTGTGCTAAGCCGATTCCGAACTTTCTTTACCCCTGCACAGTTGTTAACCTTGTACACAGGTTATATTCGCCCGTGTATGGAGTACAGCTCTCATGTTTGGGGAGGCTCCCCACATGCAGCTCTTCTCAATAGGGTGGAGTCAAAGGCTTTTCGTCTCATTACCTCTCCTCTTACTGATCCCCTTCAAACTTTGTCTCTTTGCCACACTTTTGCATCTTTATCTCTCTTCTATCACTACTTCAACACTGTTCCTCTGAACTGTCTGCTTCCATCCCTCCACCTCTACGACGGGCCCGTAGTACCCATCTAGCAACAAACTCTCATCCTTTTTTTGTCCAACTCGCTAATGCAAGAGTTCCTAGTCCTTCATTTATGCAACTGGTTAACTCTGGAACTGTCTTCCTCTGTCTGTATTTCCTACTTCCTATGATCTCCAGTCTTTCAAACGCAGTGTTTCCAGGCATCTCGAAATGAATGGATCTTGAATTTGGCTCTCTTTTGTGTTGTTTTTGCTTTTTCTTGCAAGGAACAGTATACAGGCCTGTGGCCTTTGGTTCCTTCTTCCATGCATAAAAAAAAAAAAAACTCTTAATATGGAAGTGAAACTTGGACCCTGTTGGAAGGACAGAAGTCAAGAGTGAGAGCAGTGGAAATGAGTTATTTGAGAGAAGCATGTGGTGTCACATGGAGAGACAGACTAAAAAATAAGGAAGTGAAGGAGCGTTGTGGTGTTGGGTGCGGACGTGATAGGAAGCGTTAGGAGAAACATGTTACGGTGGTTTGGGCATGTGGAGAAGATGGAGAGTGATAGACTGACGAGAAGAGCGTATGTGAGTGAGGTGGAGGGGGCGAGAGGGAGGGGGAGGCCAAGGATGAGATGGAGGGATGGAGTGGAGAGGTACATGGGAGAGGGGGTGTGTGAGTTGGGAGCGGGGTAGTGAAATGGCGGGAGACAGAGTGACATGGAGGCGATTTGTTTGTGGCCACCCCGTGCAGGATTGAAGTGTCTGGCAATAGATAGATAGATAGAGACCTTTGTGGCAAACTGCACATGGCCACTCTCCCTCTCCTCTGGTTGTACCACCACCAACCCTAGATATCATCACTTTTGTTTTATCTGCATTTACCCTTAACCCCTTGTGCCCCATACCATCTCTCCATTGCTTAAATCTTTCCTCCGCCTCCTTTTCTTTCTCTGCAATCAACACCAAATCATCAGCATACAACATCTCCCACGGGAGTCCATCTCTAAAGTCACATGAGAGGGCTTCAAGTACCATGGTAAACAACAAGGGACTCAAAACTGACCCCTGATGCACACCAACATTCACAGAAAATTCATCACTCAAAACTCCTTTCACCCGCATACATGGCCATAACCACCCTAACCAGCCACTCTTCCAACCCTAGCTTTCTCATTGCCCACTTCACCACCTCTCTAGGGACTCTGTCAAAGGCCTTTTCCAAATCAACAAAAACAAAATACAATTCCCTTTTCTTTCTATTTTTCCTGAAGCTGTCAAACAATGAATATGGCACCAGTGGTCCCCCTGCCTGGCATAAACCCAAACTGTATCTCATAAATATTCAGTTTCTCTAATCATACCTTCTAGAACTCTCTCCATTACATTCATTATCATACCTCTTTAATTTCCCCTTTCCAGGGCATCACCCTTCCATTTGTACACATTTACAATTACACTCTTCAGCCAATCACCAGGGACAACACTCTCATATATAATCATATTTATCAGGTCAGTGACTAACCTCACCCCAGTATCTCCCGAGGCCTTCAACATTTCATCAGTCAACCCAGACACACCTGCTGCCTTCCCCACCCACATCCTGCCTATTGCCTCACTCACAGTAGCAGCGCCAATCAAAGGCCAAAAAACTCATGAAATTTACCCGTGCGTGAAAGGGTAAACGAGGCTGCCAGGCACCTGTTCCTCTGCAATGTACTTCTGCACAGGAGAAACTCATATTCTTTCGTGTGGTATTTATACAATCTACATCAATATTTGAGATGCAGATAACACAGTCAGAATGGAGAATGAGACTGGCTATACTCTTTTCACTTTAACTTGGCCAAGATTTTTGTCCTTGTGCAGTTTTTCATGTAGCTCAGTGGCAGAAAAAGACTGTTATGCCTTTTTATCCTTTCCATAGCATTTTTTCATGACTATTGTATCAATATTTTCTAGTGTTCATTTATTGTTACAACTCAACATTCAAGATAGACAGATGGAAATTTTAAATCAAGTTAGAGAGTATAATGTGTATGTGAGTGACACTGAGGTGGCAGAGTAAAACAGAGGCCAAGAATGAAATGGAGAGTGAATCCTGGAGAGAGGGCACCCTGATGACAGAGGACAGGGTGACATGGAAGAGAGTCATTTGTGGCCACCCCTTCTGGGATTAAGGCAAAGGCTATAGGTAGATGACGTATAAGGGGAGAACCGTGTGTACAGTATTGTCTGTTTTCTTATGACAAACACTCATTACTCTTCTCAGTTCTGTTGATGGTCAGATGTAATCGGCCTGGGGACTAAATCTGACTTGTTGCTAAGGTTACTCATTTCTCCCTCATAAGTAAATCGCACTGGATTTCATGTCACCAGAACTTAGTATTATGTTGAAGAAGTGGCCCAGTTCCATCAGATGAAATTTTACCAACCATAGTAGGCAGAATAATCAGTAAGGAAGAGGCATTGGAGGTCCTACTCAGCTGACGAGAGCAATGACCCTGGATTTACTTGGCTGAGATTTCTGTAACTTTGCAGCCCATTTCTATAGCAGCTCTGCATTCTTTCGATAGCACTTCTTTGTGACTAGCACCATATTTTACTGCTAACCTCTTATCATAGCACAACATCCACGATAAAGTGATGATAGTTTTAGACCAGGTTAAAGTAAGCAGAGTATGATAAAACAAGATGTATTCCAAATTATCACAACCTTTCCCATAACAGTGATATTGTAAATTGGGTGGAAATTAATAGGAAGAGTATAATGAGAGCAGCAAACCCCACGCTAGGCTACCAGTTCAGTATATGTAAGGGTAGATGACCAGCCTTTTTCTGTTGTTGGCATTACATGACAAAAAAAAAAAAAAATCCAGCTGCCTCTCAGGTACTGAACCCACCCCCATTTAAATGTAGGGATCTGAGGCTGGGTTACACAACTGAGAACATTTAAGGCTAGATTTAATAAAATTAAAGCCAGATGACCAGCCTACTTCCCTTGGTGGCATTACATAACTAAAAACACTCTCAGAACAACAGGAGAAACGAATCCCATTTTACCCCCACTGAAATGTAGAAGCCCAAAGTTAGGCTCAACACTATTTGGAATATTTGTGGGTAGATGACCAGCCTACTTCCTTGGTAGCATTACATGACCAAAAAAGCCTCCAGTTACAAGTACCTCTTGAAGACTGAACTACATGCAAGGCCATAACTCCAACTGGGGTGTCTTCATCTATAACTGAGACAATTACATGTATTAGATATCGTTTAAGTGTCAGCCTAAAAATATAGTTTGCTTTATACAGTTATGATATTTATACCTAAGGATATATGTCACCTCATCGGTTTAGAGGGCATGACCGCACTGAAGGTTCATATGCTTACACCTTAAATAGTGAAGTGAAATGCAAGCTCTACTTTTTGATAGACATTTTCACGACCCATCTGGGAATTATGAACTGGTCAGCCTGTGTCCCACAGAGTCCAGTCAGCTACAGTGCTGAGGTCAAGCACATGCCTGCATCCCACCATACAGAGTGCAGTTGGCAATAAGAGAGGTCAGACATTTTTCCTCTTCATAACTGGTCTGCATCTCACATTACAGTGCATAGTCAGCAACCACACAGGAAGGTCAACAGTCTATCTTCATGTGTTTCAGTAATGTGTTTCAGTATACAGCACAGTCAACAACAAGACATCAAAGCCTGTAGTCTGTCAATTACAGAAACTCCCTAACCTTTTCCTTAGTGATTTACTTTGCTTATTACACCTTACTGTCCTGTTCTGTGATATATACATCAAAACATCTCCATACTATGCATAAATGGATGTTAGTCAGCCTTATCCAAAAATAAATCACTAAGAGAGAGGTGTTAGGGAGCTTCCTAACACCCTGCACACATGCTTCAATAATTACCATATGAAATAGGCAGCTTGTATTGGACTTAACAATTTCATGATTAAGTATTGTTACGCCCCAACTCCACACTGCCACAGGCTCCAACAGCAGTAGTTCAGTATAGGAAGGACATATTGTCCAGTGAGTTGTTCTTCCTATGGTCAGCCTCTCGGTGTACAGCACACAACATCAGCTGAGGCGAAAATAAACACTGGCTTCTTAAGTTCACTGTATTTGTCATAAAATTCTTGTGAGTCACTCCTCTCTAGCTGGAGTTAATCTAAACTGGGGACAATGGTAAATTTGCATAAGTCTCGTGAGTAAATTAAGGCAGTTAAATCTCTTAACTCACCATCAAATCATCATCTCATATACTAGCTAGTTCCCTAAGATTTGTCCAAATCAATAAGGTTACTTAGCTATATATATTGAGTCGGACAACAGATGACGATGGGCGTGATGTTTCGGTTGTTTTCTTGGGCAGCCAGGCGTCCTAGGGGTGTATTTACAAGTACTAGCTGAATGGTGTCTAATAATGGAGTGCGTCAACATGGCGAGTTTCGTCGTTCTTATGGAGTTGCCAATTATTTATTAATTACAAGGCTAAATACAGTTAAATTACTCCGTGAAATATACAAGGTGAATCTAACTTAATTTAATCTTAGTTTTAAATAAACTAAACCAAATATTCTCTTTTATCTATAAAGATATTTATTAAACCAGTTGGGTCAAGGATTGTGTGGGTAAGAATGAAAGTTGGACTACAAATGTGGGCAATTGTGTGCGTGTATGCGCCAACGCAAGATCGTGTAAGTAGAGTGAGAGAAGAGTTTTCGACAAATGTGGAAGCCTGCTTGGAAAAGTTTGAAAGGAATGAGAGAGTGTTCCTGATTGGAGATATGAATGGAAAAGTAGGGAATGAGAAGGTGGATGGAGTGGTTGGTGAGTGGGGTGTGCCTGCAGAGATGGATGAGAATGGCAGTGCTTTAGTGGACATTTGTGCTGGGAGGGGGTTGGTGATAGCCAATACTCTCTTCAGGCACAAAATGATCCATAGGTATACATGGCGAGTGGTGAGAAGAGAGGACCGGGGAATGAATGAACGGAAGGCAATGATTGATTTTGTGTGTGTGGATGAAAGGATGAGAAGATGTATAATGGACGCAAGAGTATATAGAGGCTGGGGGAGTGGACTTTCTGACCACCACTTGGTGGTGGCCAGAATCAGAATCCAAACAAGATGGAGGAAGAGAAGAAGGGAAAGACAGGAGGAAGTATTTGTTACAAGGAGGGTAGAAAAGTTACAAGAGGATGGAATAAAGGCCGAATACAGAAGGGAAGTGGAGGAACGATTGGGTAAATATAGATTGGAGCAGATGGGGGACGTGGAGGGTGTGTGCAAGGTATTGACAGAAGAAATCTGTGCAGCATGTGAGGTGGTGTGTGGGGTGAAGAGGAGACGAAAGGGGGTTCAGGGAACAGCATGGTGGACCGAAGAGGTGAGAGAGGCTGTGGCACAAAAGAAGAAAGCATATAATGAGTGGATGAGAAACAGGGGCAACGAAGAAGCTGAGAGACGGACGAGAGAGTTATATGTAGTGAGGAGGGGAGAGGTGAAAAGATTAGTAAGAGAGAGTAAGAAGAGAGTGGATGAGGAATTTGGACGGAATTTGAGTGCCAAGTGGAGGGAATGTAAGAAAATGTTCTGGAAGGAGGTAAAGAGAGCTAGACAGGGTGCCAACGAAGGCAGTGGGGGTGTGAAAGATAAAAATGGTAGATTACTAGTGGAGAAGGGAGAAAAAGTAAACAGATGGAGAGAACACTTCAATGAACTGTTGAACATAGAGAATGAAAGTAATGCAAGTATAAGTGGCTGGGGAATGGCAGGGAGAAGGAGGGTTGTGAGAAGAGAGGAAGAAATCACCAGGATGGAAGTGGTGGAAGCAATGAAGAAAGTTAAAATGGGGAAAGCCCCAGGAATTGATGGAGTGTGTGGTGAAATGCTGAAGCATGGGGGAGAGATAGTAATAGAATGGATGTGGAAGGTGTGCAGATTGGCTTGGGAGGAGGGTAGAGTCCCGGAGGATTGGAAGTCAGGTATAATTATTCCTCTGTACAAAGGAAAAGGGGAAAAAGCAGTGTGTGGTAATCATAGGGGCATTTGCCTTCTCAGTGTAATAGGAAAAATATATGGTAGGATACTTATTGACAGAGTTAGGGAAATTACTGAGGAATTAGTTGGAGAAGAACAAGGAGGTTTTAGGAAGGGAAGAGGTTGTGTAGACCAGATATTCATTCTTAGATCCNTTGAGGACGTGATGGGAAGCGTTAGGAGAAACACGTTAAGGTGGTTTGGGCATGTGGAGAGGATGGAGAGTGAAAGATTGACGAGGAGAGTGTATGTGAGTGAGGTGGAGGGGGCGAGAGGGAGGGGGAGGCCGAGGATGAGATGGAGGGATGGAGTGGAGAGGTATATGAGAGAGGGGGGTGTGAGTTGGGAGCGTGGTAGTGAAATGGCAGGGGACAGAGTGACATGGAGGCGATTTGTTTGTGGCCACCCCGTTCGGGATTGAGGCGTCTGGCAATAGATAGATAGATAGATAGCTTTTCATCGTGATGACACGTCACACTCACACAGACGCAGTGAGACCAATGGAAAATTCCTAATTATTTACATGTATGTACAGTCGTCAGTACAAATTCGCTGCAAGCCTGCTCGTGTGATGTGGATTCGTTTTGTCTGGCAACAGTGTATGGGAACTATAATAGCAGTTTTGAAGGTTAAGGATTAGTTGGGCCTCAGTCAGTTTGAGTGAAGTTTGTATAGTTCGGTACTTGTGAAAGCAGTGTTGTTAGGCAGTAAAGTGTAACTGCAGTTCGTAAAGTTCGTATAGCTCCAGTGCTTGTGTGAATAGTGAAGTGAAGTTGGAAAGCATGAAGTGAAATTATTTGGATAATAAAGACAGTCAGCTTTAAGAAGCCAGTGTTTATTTTCACCTCAACTGATCTTGTGTGCTGTACTCCTGACCATAGGAAGAACGACTCACTGGGCAAAGTCCTTCCTATACTGAACTACTGCTGTTGGAGCCTGTGGCAGTGCGGGGACTGGGACGTAACAGGGCTAATTACCCACTAAACCACCAGGTGTCATAATTTGGTCATATGGTTACCACCCTGTTTAGTAAATGGTTTCTATTATAATAATAAAAACAAAAAGGCATGCAGAGTGGTACGATTCAAACAATTTCTGCATAAAATCACCACCACCACCATCATTATCATCATCGTCGTTGTCACCACCACCACCATCATCATCATCGTCGTCACCCTATTTGCCACAGTAAATAAATGGAGTGGGTAGGCTGCATTGAATACAACCAAAAACAGATGACTTTTTAAAACTGAGATGATGATGATAATGAATAAGAATGATGTGAAACTGTCTGCATGATGAGTATGGTAGTGTGAGTGAAGCAGTTTAAACAGCTATACTGATAGAGTAAGTTAATTTGCCCTCACAACATGAATGACTGGCTGTGAATTGGTCTAAGGAATATTGATTGTGAAATAATATATCTATTGATGGAAAATGATTGGTTTTGATATTGTCTACAAAATATTAATATAAGAATGATTATATTGTCAACACTAGAAGCATGACGTGTAAATATTGTCAGCAGAATAAGAATCAAGTGAGTCTGTTTACAGAAAAATGAGTGTGAGTGATATTGCCTACAGAACAATGCAAGTATGAATATACTGTCAACACTACAAGAATGATATGCAAGTGATTGTCAGTATTATTAAGAGAAGAATGATCTGACTGATTTTGTCTGCAGAGGAAGAATGATGGAGTGAATGAACATATCTACAAGACAAGAAAAAGGGGGAAAAGAAGTGTGTGGTAATCATAGTGGCATTTGTCATCTTTGTGTAATAGGGAAAGTATATGATAGAATACTTATTGACGGAGTTAGGGGAATAACAGAGGAATTAGTTGGAGAACAACAGGGAGGTTTCAGGAAGGGAAGAGGTTGTGTAGATCAGATATCCAATCTTAGGTCTTTAGTGGAAAAGTTTCTAGAGATGGGAATGAAACTGTATGCAGCCTTCATGTATTTGGAGAAAGCATATAACAGGGTGGATAGACAAGGAAAATGAAAGATGTTTAGAATATATGAAGTAAATGGGAAGCTGTTGAAGGCCATGAAGAGTATGTATGACGGTGATAAGCCCGCAGCGCGTGCAGACAGTGAACTGGTGAATTTTTCTATCTGAACATTGGATTGAAACAGTGTTATGTCTCCATGGTTGTTCAATCTGTATATGGATGGGGTTGAGATACAAAGTAGGGCAGTGGATGTTGGAGTGGCCCTAATGAGAGAGGGCAGTGTTTGGAAACTCCCTATATTGTTGCTTGCAGATGATACTGTATTGTTAAGTGAACATGAAGGGGAGCTGCAAGGCTTGGTGAATGAGTTTGGGAGAGTGTGTAAGAATCTATCTCTATCTGTTGCCAGACGCCTCAATCCCATATGGGAAGGTCACAAACAAATCGCCTCCATGTCACCCTGTTCCTCGCCATTTCACTGCCATGCTCCCAGCTCAAACCCGCCCTCTCTCATATACCTCTCCACTTCATCCCTCCATCTCATCTTTGGCCTCCCCCTCCCCCTCTCCACCTCACTCATGTACACTCTCCTTGTCAGTCTCTCACTGTCCATCCTCTCCACATGGCCAGACCACCTCAATGTGTTTCCCATAACGCTTCCTCTCACATCCAGGTAGAGTAATGGTCTTTGAGAGAAATGAAGTCACTGAATGTACAGTGTGGTTGGATGATGAGGAAATGGAAGGTGAGTGCATTTAAGTACAGTACTTGGGTAGTGTGATGAGTAAGGATGGAAGTTTGGAGGGTGAAGTACTTGAAAGGGTACAAGAAGGAAGAAGGGTTGCTGATTCTTTGAAAGCAGTGATAAGAAACAGGGAAGTGAGCATGGAAGTTAAAAAAGTTGTTGCATGACAGTACACTGAGGTGGATTGGCCATGTGGAGAGGATGGAGAGCGAGAGACTGACAAAGAGAGTGAATGTCACAGGTGGAGGGGGGGAAAGGGAGGAGGAGGTCGAGGATGAGATGGAGGGATGGATTGTGAGGTGTTTGAGAGATGGGGGTGTGAGCTGGGGTGAGTGCAGTGAAATGGTGAGGGACAAGTCAATTTGTTTGTAGCCATCCCTTACGGAATTAAGGCGTCTGGCAACAGATGGAATACATAGATAGGAAGTGTTGTCCGAGATGGATGGCTGAAGAGTGTAATTGTAAATGTGTGCAAGGGGAAGGGTGATGCCCTGGAAAGAGGAAATTATAGA
The DNA here is from genome assembly GCA_018397915.1 of Birgus latro. Lineage (NCBI taxonomy): Eukaryota > Metazoa > Arthropoda > Malacostraca > Decapoda > Coenobitidae > Birgus > Birgus latro. The sequence continues at coordinate 95,443 of JAGKTI010000861.1, forward strand.
GGCATAAAGCTTTTGGACCAGATAATTAAGGTAATAGAGAGAGTTTGTCAGGGGGGAAATGTAATTCAAGAGGAAAAATGTAATATTATATAATTGGAGTATACAATGTATAGCTGTGTGCTAGGAACGACTATCGAGTCATTTATTACGAGAGAATAGACTCGTGAAATCAAGTGGCGATTTCACTTTATGCTGGCTTACTTTGCCAATTCTCTAGAGTCGAGAATTTATAGACTTTCTCAACGGTACACAGCAGAGACTAGATGCTCAAGTAGGCTGTAATATTGTACCGTTGGCCTCTGAGAAAGTTAGTTTCTCCCCTTAACATTCAAATAATAATAATAATAATAATAATCAGGATCTTGGCTGAGCCAAACTCCTGGCTAGCACAACGGATTTAAGGATTAATGCCAAAAGCTGGCATAAGTACCAGTCATGATTAATATAAAGAGTTGTGCTAACGTGGAGTAGCAAAAGTGTACCAAATATGTGGGAAAATTAAACACGACTGTTACATTTAACGAAGCTCAAGAAAACGAACTGTAAATTTATTGAATACAAGAAAATAAATTTATGTTACATGACTCCAATTCAAATCAAGAAAGGGAAATGCACTCACTCAAACACTCAGACAAATAGCTAAATAACCTCAAAACTTAAGCCTAGGAAAACAAAAGGAAATACTAATCGGTATAGATGAGACTGTGCTGAAGTCGATCACCAAGTTGGTAGGAGCTTCGGGGATTCACGTCAATACAAGCTGAGATCTGAAATCGCTAAGAAAAGAGATCACTCGAGCTCTCGTAAAGCACAACCCGCACACTCCGTGGCTACAAACCAGACTAACTCTGTTTCTGAGTGTCCGACGTGACGGCGTGTGAAAGGGTGTGGCCGGGCAACGGTCAGAGAGGCGGAAGCGATAGTTCAGAAATTATCGCTCAGAGGAATGCACCGTCTGCACATAAAAACAATCACTCACGAAAGAATGAAAGTTTTGACAACTTGATGCGAATATAAGTACGCGAGCGGACGGTTGAGAGAATGTGTGAAATCTCGTACATTTCATAATCATTCATTGCTCCCGCAAAATCACTCGGTCACAATTTACGTTACATAATTTTACGATGTAGAAAACTCGTGACATTACGCCCCTGAAAAATCAAATTTTACTCTGGTAAAATTTGATATTATATAAATAAATACACCCTAGCTCAGTCACACAAGATTCACACTGTGGTGTGTGTACTATCCTGCTACAGGAGAAAAGCATTGTCGCCTATGAGTGTAAAAACCTCGTATTTACGTTAAGAGAAGCAAGCTTGAGGGAAAAACTCCGAGACGACAGTGAAAAATCCTGTACTCAGGTCAAACTGAGTGAAAGTTCGCTACATTTACATTGACAACTAACTGTTATGTAGCGTGGTGTACAGTATGTGATACACGGTGTAGGTGTAACAGTTGTAGTGTAACTGTACCTACGTGTAAGGCAATAATAATAATACAAATTAATGCAATAATAAAGGGGATGAGGGCAGAGGAGAAGAGGTGGAAGTGTGCAGCAGAGACAGTCAATGGTCCTGGACATCTGCTTCACCCAACAACTGTACCTGTGGAATGAGTCAAGGTGGAACATCAATAGTGTCAATATGAGAATTTGTACTAAATTACAATTTCATCCACCCAGCAATCAATTCATACACAACAGAAAGTACACTTTAGCTGAAAATCAGTTAACAGCAAGTTTCTTACATAGGAGGTCGCCATTATTTCCTTAAAGTTGCCCTTTTTAACCTATACTTACGCCTAATAAAGGGCTCGTCATCGGTGTCCTCGGTTGGGATCGCCGCGATTACCCGTTTGTCCTCGGTGTCCTCGGTTGGGATCGCCGTGACTGCACACTTATAGCTATACTTATTATTACAAAGGGCTCGTCATCAGTGTCCACGGTTGGGATCACCACGACTGACCGTTTGTCCTCGGTGTCCTCGGTTGGGATCGCCGTGACTACGCACTTATAACTACACTTATTTCTACAAAGGGCTCATCATCAGTGTCCGCGGTTGGGATCACCGCGACTGCCTGTTTGTCCTCGGTGTCCTCGGTTGGGATCGCCGTGACTACGCACTTATAACTAATAAAGGTAAGTCGAGAATCCCCTATGCAAACTTGGGCAGGTCACATTTTAACACCCTGCATGGGTGTGAACACTCGATGTGGCTTCTGTGTAATCTCCGGGAATCCTCAGGGAGGCCCACAGCTCGAGACACACCACAAGGTAATTCAAACACAGCCTCAGATTGCCTCTGCGGGGTCTCGAACTTCCCCCTTAACCTACGGTACATACAATATGTATAAGCCCTACGCTTACGGCTAATAAGGGCTTGTCGTCAGTGTCTTCGGTTGGGACCTCCGTGACTGCTCATTTGTCCTCGGTGTCCTCGGTTGGGATTGCCGTGGCTGCACATTCGTCATCGGTGTCCTCGGTTGGGATCGCCGCGACTGTGCACTTATGAGCTACGGTACATATGTATGTACAGACCCCAGACATATTATGTCCTGTGGGGCCAACAAGCGGGACGTGAGATCTTAGCAGCATAGTACTGACTGGGAACCAAGCTAGTTCTTGGATTGCTCAAATCTCTTAGAACAGCACAGTCTTAGGGAACCCAGTGTACGACAGATACCCACATTAATCATCATTCAGCAGGCGAGACATCAGGTCTGCGCCCACATTGTCATTTCCCTTGATGTATCTCACAAGAAAGTTAAATTGCTGCAAATACAGTGTCCAGCGTGTCAATCTTGCATTAGCCGTCTTAGCTGTGCTGAGACTAATGAGTGGCATATGATCAGTTCTCAGAGTAAATGGTGCTCTGTACAAATAATAGTAATATTTGTTAACACCATCAACCACAGCCAAGAGTTCCCTCTCCACAGTACTATAATTCCTCTCAGCGGGTTTTAGTTTACGGCTGTGATATGCCACTGGGAAAATTCCACCCTCCGATTCTTGCATCAGTACTGCACCTACTCCATCTTGTGAGGCATCAGTACACAGTACGAAAGGTTTATTGGAATTAGGGAGCTGTAAAATGGGCTCCTTACACAGCATGTTCTTGAGGGTGGAAAGGATCTCTCTTGCGCTTCTCCCCATTCAATGGTATTTGGAGCATACTTCCAAAGTGTCTCGTACAACGGCTGGGCAATGAGAGCAAAATTTGGGATAAAACTTCTATAATACCCCGCTAAACCGAGGAATGCCCTGACCTGTTTCTTGGTCACGGGTCTCGGGGCTTCCTTAACTTTTCTGATCTTATCGCCCTGACACCTGCAGCAATTGTTGCCAACGATATGTCTGAGGAACTCCACTTCACTGTGCGCAATCTTGCACTTGCTGGGTTTCACAGTCATGCTGAAACTCTGGAGTCTACTGAAGACAATTTCCAAGAGTCTGAGGTGCTCCTCCAACGTGGCAGAATGCACAAGGACATCATCGACGAACATTTCTACTTGTCTCATGGCTCGATTGAATACTGCTGGGGAATTGGTAAGTCCAAATGGAAGGACTTTGTACTGGTACAACCCCCTAGGAGTAGCAAAAGCGGTGAACTGACAACACTCGGGATGAAGGGGAATCTGGAAGAATCTCTTCGCTAGATCGAGCTTTGTGAAGTATTGTGACCCTGCCAGCTTGGAGAAGATGGCAATATGGTCACCCATTGGCTCAGCATCCACTTTAGTGATTGCGTTTAGCCTCCTATAATCGCCACAAATCCTTACTCCGCCATCCTTCTTGCGGACTACTACCATTGGACTGCAGTATGGAGATGAAGACTTTTCAATGATACCTGCAGCCTCCATGTCGGCAATTTCCTTTTCTACTGCGTCCAGTAGTCGCATGGGGATCGGATATGGCTTAACCTTTACAGGAGTATTGCTGGTCAACTCAATTTTGTGACACTCAACATTTGCGAGTCTAGGTTGGTCAGAGAAGACACCAGCATACTGACAGAACAGTGACCTTATGACATTTTGGTCATCTAATGCTAAGTCAGTGTTAAGTAAGACATCTCCGACAGTCTCCTCCTGCCGGGACTGAGCGGTTAAGGGCTCGTCGTCAGTGTCCTCAGTTGGGATCACCGCGACTGCCCCAGTTTCTTCTGATGGCTGGTCACTGTTACCGAGTACAGGAAAGCCAGCTTCCTCAGAGTTTGGCTCATGATACGCCTTCAACATATTAATGTGGAATCTTTTCCGAAGATTCCCCATCTGGATTATGTAGTTGAGGTCTGAAACGCGCTCTACTACATTGTATGGGCCCTTCCACTGTGCCAATAACTTGTTCTGGGCAGTGGGGAGTAACACCAGGCATTTATCACCTGGACTAAACTTCCAAAGCTTTGCTTTCTTATCATAATAAGCCTTCTGAACTTCGTGCGCCTTGATCAATTCTTCCCTAGCTAATTCGGATGTTGACTGGAGGCGGTCAGTTAAATCAAGGACATAGGTGTAGGTGGTCTTGACTTCAGGGTCGGGTTCTTCATCATCCCATAACTCTCAAAGGACTTGAAGTGGCCCACGGACCGACCTTCCATAAACCAGTTCAAAAGGTGAGAACTTCAAGGAATGCTGTGGGGCTTCTTGATAAGCAAAAAGAAGAGGAGCAATGAACCGCGGCCATTCTCTTGGCTGTTCAGCGGCCATGTGCTTCAACATCTTCTTGATAGTCCCATTGAACCTCTCACACAACCCGTTACACATGGGGCGGTAGGGCGTAGTTCGCAAGCTTCGGATTGATAACAACCTGAATGCTTCATTCATCATTGCAGAGGTGAACTGCGAACCCCGGTCGCTTAAGACCTCCTTGGGGATACCTACTCAGCAGAACACCTCAATTAATGCCTCTGCAACAGTGACAGCCTCTATATTCTTAAGGGCCACGGCTTCAGGCCACCGTGTGCTGAAATCAATGATAGTGAGGATGTACTTTGATCCATCACTAGCCCTAGGAGTGACTGGCCCAACAATGTCAACTGCTTCTCTCTCAAACGGTTCAGAGATTACAGGCAATGGCTTCAATGGCGCAGGACGGACTCGCCCGCGGTCAGTGGTACGCTGACACACATCGCAGGAACGCACTAGCCTAGTTATTTCTTGTCCCATTCCTGGCCAGAAAAAGTCAGCATGGATGGGATCAGAGGTTTTCCTTTGGCCCATGTGACCTCCCATCACTGAACAATGACCCAGCCTACCCCCTGATCCCGACTGATCTTAGACTTTTTGTTTTTTGGCTGAAACCTTCACTTTTGGTGAGAAACATCGAAAATTCATAGAAAAATCGCGATCCTGATGTTAGAAATGTTGATACAGGTGTCACTCAACCTTACATTTTCCTTCTTTTTCAGGGTACCTGGCTAAAGAAAACGAACTATGGAAGGGTTAACTGATTCAAGCCACTTTAAAGTACATATTTATTTCATTTATTTGGTACGAATTTATGTGTAGTACAAGTCTATATTGGTTTCACACAATAATACTGTATAGGCGTTTATAAGCATTGTTCACTCACCCAAAACCCCAGTATATGGCACCTTCCTTTACGACATTACCACCTCATCACTTCTATTTGTTTCTACCTCTAGCTTCTTTGTTTCTTTGTCCTTCACCTCAGGAATCACTTTCACCGCGAATTTCGTCACTGGAGAGACTGTGGGGCAACATACCTTTACTGGCTAGATTACTGCTAACAGGTAAATTGCCCAGTGTGGGGGGGAGAGGGGAAGGGGGGGTTAGGTGGGGCCAGGCAGTATCCCTGCTTGACAGCAGGTAGAGGAAGGTCTCCCACATATGCCTACCAAAAATCACCCGCAAATGTTGAAAAATGGGCCTTGCAATTGAGTGACGTACAATGCACGTCGCTGGGTCTGTCCGCGGAAAAAAGTAGCGACGTGCATCGTACGTCGGCAGGACTCGGTGGGTTAAAGGGAAGACACACGCACCGCAACCCTACAGCCTGGCTGGTCGTGAGGTACTGAGAAGGCGCGACACTGTTGCCAAATGTTTACATCTGATAGAGATGTGCCTGCTAGAACACACCAAAATTTGACGCAAATTGGCCAAAGACTTAATTTTTGGCAAACTTTTTTTCTGCTTTTTCACGTGATTTGTGTCAATGTGCGTTTATCAGGAAAGACACATCAGACGCGAAACGCATCAACGTGCCTGAGAGAGTTAACTTTTGTAGGGCTGTAGGATAAACCAGATACTGGAGCTCCTACCTTGGGGAAGGGCCCCCATCATGAGATCTTGTGTGATGCCAGTCGCTGTAATACTCATCATTCATCAATTTATTTGTTTAAATGTGGGCCCCATTAACCTCTTCATTACCGCGCCTCCCACCCCCAGCCGCCCCGCTCTCCCTCTGTCAAACCGAATTCCCGGAAGTTCATGCGTGTGCGTGGGGGTGATCGTTTATCATAAGTGCGCTGTTTTTCATTTTATATTACTTTTATATTCTCAAGTACATGTTGACCACGAGGTACACTGTGCATGATTTGAAATACATTTCCTATAGTAGTATACGTGCAGGGATATATATACTTTACTAAACTTTCATTGTTTCTATAAATATAGACTTTACAGACATAAAAAGGTATATACAGTACTCATATGTTGCTACTCGTGGAGTTGATACACTGCAGGATGTACGTTGGGAAAGTCCAGGTGAAGTGTAGGTAGTGGAGGTGGCCTTTGATCTGCAAACGGATCCGACAAGAGGGTGAAGGCAGGTCCTCAGGGACTCTGCAACAATGGCGAGCCTACAGGGCTGGGATTTGAGCAATTATCTATCTCGCTTTCATCACTCGTACTCTTGCTATCACTGTCGTTTTCTGGTATATAATCATCGTCTGACTCACTCAATGATGTCTGATTGAGTTTCATTGTTGTCAGACTCATCTAACTCACTAGCAAGCTTTGTATCAAATTCGTCATCAGTATCAGATGACGCCATGATCACGCAAAAACAGCCAAAAAAAAAAAAAAACAGTCACAGCATGTAGCTTGGGGGATACTGAGGGGTTGTGGGTGAGAACTGGCTGCTGGTTGGTTGTGGGGCCTAGGAGGGTGGTTGTCATGGTAACCAAGTGCTGATATGCCTAGTGCAACTATTTTTTTCTGTTTATATCATACCATATAGGTCTATATATATGCCCAAAACATTTTAAATAATAAATCATATCCAAAATACCCAAATGATGTCAATCATGGCCTGGCATGGACTCTGATATGGCCATGGCATGGCCATGACAAGGAGAATGACGTCAGAGTCAAGTTGCCAGTTCTTACAACCCAAGTCTCTCTAGTAACCCCAAAACCAACACTCCTATACCTCCCTATGCTTATCAGGTTTACCACCATAAACCTTACAATTATCGGTTCCTCGCCAGAACTTTTTCTAGGTTTACAAGCGTAAACCTTATCAATTTCGGTAATGAAGGGGTTAATGGTGGGGGCTTTGGCTGTGAGTTATTCTGCTTAATGATTAATCCACCCCTGCAAGTAACCTTTAGATTGGGAATAATTAGTCTGACACCAAGCCACTGTGATGGACTGTCCTGTCTTAACATGGACACTGTCTTTGAAATCACAATCTGAATCCTTATTTGTGATGGCACCCCATAATGAATGACTGACCTATAATAATATGGGTGCAGCACGTTCTGTGTCACAGATCACACTCTGAAAACCTGTTGGTGGCATCATGCCATCATAAATGATCATCCTATACTACGTCAAATACAACACATATTTCCAGTCTTTTTCTTTCACAGCCACTAAAACTTTATCATATCTCGCTCTTCTGCCAAGTTCAGTCACAACCTCTGATTATATGCCTTAACATTATGATGCATTTATTTGGATGTAAGCTGTTTCTATTATACCGCACATCCCTAGTGATTGGTAATTTGGGTGAAAAAATACACCTTGCCCAGTAAAAAATGTGCACTGCAAACATATAATATACTAATGCTATTAAGGGTGACATCTCTTACTCAAATTTTTACTTATATTTTTCATGGCATACTTGAAATTAGTGATCTAAGCACCCAACTATACTCTTCGCGTTTGAACGATTCTCTTGTGCCCCGCCCCTTTGGCCCCGCCCACTCATCCGTCAGCCCTAGTATGAATCCTAAGCCAGTCTTGCCTGTGCTAGCGGCGTTTAAACATGTCGGGCGCTGTAACTAATCCCAAGAACAAAACTTTTACTTAACTCCTTAAGTACGATTATATCTTTTCCATTTAACTAGGAAATATGTTTTGTAGTGAAGGATGTTGGAAAAAAGTACCAAGGACCTTCATCAGCCTGAAAGGTTTGTGAAGTAACGAAAGTTCCCTGTATGAAACTAAAAAGGTATACATTCTACAAAGAACTTGTTTTGATTTTTTTCCTTATATTTGGTATCCACCCACACACACACACACAACCCTTTTCCCTTTAAAAGATTTAAATGACTTCACATATATACAATCAAATTTCTTATACGGCATTGTTGATATAAATATTTATACTGTATAAATAATTACTGTACCGAGTAGGCGAAGCCACTGACATTTCGTTTTCCTACTTTTGCATTCGAACCCTCTAATTTTTATGAATTGTAGGAAATAAATTAGGAAAATTACAATATGGTTATGAAACCGTGGTAACTTAACAGACATGACATGTAGATGGCTTAATATGTTTAACAGCGGGACAGCTGCGATGTGTTATTGCCAAGCTCCGAAGTTTCTTGGCGCCAAAACTCGACTACTGTCGCGGGAGGAGGCGGGCTGCTTCTTTTCAAACTGATTTTGATTCAGTTAGCAAATTTTAGTGCTTCCTTTGTCATACAGGAATGAATTCAAAGTAAAATTAAATAATATATTACTATTTTGTAGTAAGGCTCATTATTCTATCAAAGAGAAGAATAATTATCTCAGCCAATCAGCAACGAGTAGAGCTGGAAGTGGGCAGGGCATCAGTAGGGGGCGGGGCACAAGAGAATGACACAAACGCTACTAGTATAGTGCTCTACCTTGCAGATAATGTGTCCCCTCCCCCCCCAAGGGACAAATGTAAAGGCAAACTTAAGGCAAAAGCACTGTAAAAATTGTGTTCCATTAGACTTGCCCCAGTAAATTAAAAACCCTTACAGAACACTCTCACTACATAGTGGAGCACTTGCCATGTGTTTAGACACCAGTATCCCCCCAAAAATGTCAAAATAAGGTAAGTTCCTGCCCATAAAACCAACAATACATACACGTCAAATGTTTTTGTGTACAGATATTGTGCAGGATATAGTACACCTTGCTGCCCAGTTTATTGTGTACTAAATGAATGCCCTGTACTGCTGTACAACTATCATGGTGAACAGCCCTCACCTCATACGAAGCACCCTCAACATAACCAACTAAATGGTACCAGACCTTTGACATTAAAACCAAACAACATGCTGTTTAGTAATTTCCCAGGCGTTGTGGCTTTTACCAATCAAAGGTCAGTAAATATAAGTTCAGCCATACACATAAACACAGCAACATACAGCTGGGTCTAAATGGCTCTTTTTCTTAATAAACGCACTATTTACTACTTATGTATGAGGGTGCTAAGGCTGCAGTGCGTATGGATGGCAAACTGAGTCAATCTTTCCATTTGAAGGTTGGATTGAAACAAGGATGTGTCATGTCTCCATAGTTGTTCAATCTGTACATAGATGGGGTTATAAAAGGGATACAAGGTCGGGCAGTGGATGTTGGAGCGGCCCTAGTGAGTGAGGGCAGTGTTTGGAAATTCCCTGTACTGTTGTTTGCAGATGATACTGTGTTGTTGAGCGAAGACGAAGGGGAGCTGCAAGGCTTGATAGATGAGTTTGGTAGAGTGTGTAAGAAACGGAATCTAAAGGTGAAGGTAGGGAAGAGTAAAGTGATGGTCTTCGAGAGGAGTGAAGCCAGTGAATGTACAGTGAGATTGGATGGGAAGGATATGGAGAATGTGAGTGAATTTAAGTACTTGGGCAGTGTGATGAGTAAGGATGGAAGTCTGGAGGGTGAAGTGCTCGAAAGGGTGCAGCAGGGAAGGAAGGTTGCTGGTTCGTTGAAAGCAGTGATAAGAAACAGGGAGGTGAGCATGGAAGTGAAAAAGTTGTTACATGATAGTACTGTGATACCAACTCTAACATATGGAAGTGAAGCTTGGACCCTGTTGGAAGGACAGAAGTCATGAGTGAGAGCAGTGGAAATGAGTTATTTGAGAGGTGCATGTGGAGTCACATGGAGAGACAGACTAACAAATGAGGAAGTGAAGGAGCGTTGTGGTGTGGTTGTGGACGTGATAGGAAGTGTTAGGAGAAACACTTTAAGGTGGTTTGGGCAGCTGGAGAGGATGGAGAGTGAAAGACTGACGAGGAGAGTGTATGTGAGTGAGGTGGAGGGGGCGAGAGGAAGGGGGAGGCCGAGGATGAGATGGAGGGATGAAGTGGAGAGGTATATGAGAGAAGGGGTGTGAGTTGGGAGCGAGGTAGTGAAATGGCGAGGGACAGAGTGACACGGAGGCGATTTGTTTGTGGCCACCCCATGCGGGATTGAGGAGTCTGGCAATAGATAGATAGATAGTGTTAATTCTTATCTTTCAAGAAATACACTGCAAATAAGGACTGCAAGTAGGCCATCTATAAATCCATATTAATTCAGCATTCAGTATTTACAAGGAAAGCATAGGTAAAGAAAACTGACTATCTATCTATCTATCTCTATCTATAGCCTGGCGCCCTAATCCCGCAAAGGGTGGCTGCAGACAAAACGCCTCCAAGTCGCTTTGTCACCCACCATTTGCCTACCCTCCCCCCAGCTCCCTCCCCTCTCCCTCATATACCTCTCAACTCCATCCCTCCACCTCATCCTCAGCCTCCCCCTCCCTCTCCCTCCCTCCACCCCACCTGCATACACCAATCTACACAACTTCCATATCCATTCCACAGCAATCTCTTCCCCATACTTCAGCATTTCACCACACACTCCATCAATTCCTGGGGCCTTTCCCATCTTGATCTTCAATGCTTCCACTACTTCCACCCTACTGATCTCTTCCTCCCTCCTCTCACCTCTTCTTCTCCCAGCCATTCCCCAACCACTTATACTTGCTCTGTGCTCACTCTCTACATTCCACAAATCCTCAAAGTGCTCCTTCCATCTCCTCAATTTCTCTCTCTTCTCCACCAGCAATCTATTATTCCCATCTTTCACTCCCCTACTATTTCCCCTTTCACACTGTCTTACTTTCTTTACCTCCTTCCAAAACAATTTCTTACTCTCCCTCCATTTTACACTCAGATGCCTCCCAAACCCCTCATCCACTTTCTTCTTACTCTCCTTCACCAATCTCTTCACCTCTCTTTTCCACCTCACATATACCTCTCTCTTCTCTCTCTCATCTTCTCCCCTACCTCTGCTCGCTAGCTATTCACTATATGCCTTCTTCTTTTGTTCCACAGCTCGTTTCACCTCATCATTCCACCATGCTGTCCTTTGCACACCCCTACATCTCCTCCTAACTCCACAAACCTCCTCACATGCTGCGCCTATCTCTTCCATGAAAATCTTACGTACATCTTCCACCCCTTCCATCTGCTCTAACTCATACCTTCCCAATCTTTCTTCCACTGTTCTCTTATACTCTGTCATTTTCTCACTATCGTGTAACTTCTCCACTCTTCTCGCAGGAGCTATTTCCTCCTGTCTTCCCCTTGGTCTCTTCACCCACTTTCTTTGCAGCCTCACCTTGGCCACCACTAAGTGATGGTCAGAGATTCCACTCCCCCACCCTCTCCACACTCTTGCATCCAACACTTGTCTTCTCATTCGCTCATCCACACATACATAATCTATCATTGCCTTCCGTTCTACAAGTTCACCATCCATCCTCCTCAAGACTCTCCATGTATACCTGTGGATCATCTTGTGTCGAAAGTAGGTGTTGGCTATTGCCAACCCCTTACCAGCACAGATGTCCACCAAGGCACTACCATTCCCATCCACCTCAGCTGGCACACCCCACTGACCAACCACTCCATCCACTCGTCCATTCCCAACTTTGCCATTCATGTCTCCAATCAAAAACACTCTCGCTCCTCTCAAACTTGTCCATACATGCTACTACACTTGCCCATCATCTTTCACTCTTGCCACTCGGTCCTCTGTCGGCACATTTTTTTTTTTTTTAATGCAAGGAAGAAGGAACCAAAGGCCACAGGCCTGCATAAATAACTGTTCTTTCCAAGAAAAAGCAAAAACACTACAAAAGAGAGCCAAATTCAAGATCAAATACACACATACAATCGCCCAAGCTTGTATACCTACTTTCATCCTCACCCATACAATCCTTGCACTCACTGTTCCATACTCTCTTATATTCTCCTTCCACTTCTTGCTTATCATCAGACATACTCCTCTCTTGCCCTCGCATTCTCATTGACTACCGCACATATTCCTAAACCGTATTCCCATTCTCTCACCCTTTCACCTTTCCATTTAGTTTCAGTCAATCCACATACATCCACTCTTGCATCCTCAAGCACCTGAACAATCTCTCTCTCTCTTTCACTTCATCATTCACTCCTCTTACATTCCACGTCCCCACCCTCAGGCTGTCCTTTGTCCGTTCCGTATTCATCAACGTATGGTCCGTCCTGGTCCTAGGCGCTTTATTCGCTTGTTTAGTTAGTTCTTTTTACGAGGTGGGGCACTAACCCACTGTACATTAACCCCTCCGTGGCTGTCAGAACTGAATGACATTTACCCAATAAATGGCCGCAGGCATCGTTTGAGTGCGGCCTATCAAAAAACGGTGAAAATTTCTGGGAAGTGTGTGAACGTTCTAAACGTCTTCAGACTGACCTACACTACACCCCCATACATCCCATCATGCAGTTCAGAGCCTGCTGCTGTGATGAGTGGATATTCAGTTTTTTCACTCATGGCCATGTCTAAACAAGCACAACTACACCCATTACCTCGACCCAGATGGAAAATATCATCTTTGTCCTCCCTTGCAAAACACACACAAACACCCTGTTTATGATTATGAATAAATACAGGCATAAACAAAAAAGAGAAGATAATGAGAGAAAAATATATTTTTGTCTTGGTATCTTTACCTATTTGCTCAGGTTTGTGGTAATGGTTTGGATCATTCGATGCAGTGCGACTTGTAGAAAACTGTGGAAATTTTTGGAAAGTGAACAAACATCTGAGACATGAGCCTGACCTTCCCTTCATGCTCTCACACCTCATTTATCAGTTCACCACCTGCTGCCATGATGAGAGGATCTATGATTTTTTTTGCTTGTGGCCATGCCTACACACTCATAGTTATACCGATTACCTCAACCTAGAGAGAAAATATCATCTTTCTTCTCTGTTGTGAAACACACACAACCACCCTGTTTATAAGTAAACACAGGCATTAAAAAAAAAAAAAAAATGGAAATAAAAGAAAAATTAATTTTTGTTTGGTACCTTTACCTATTTTCTCAGGTCTGTTGTACTGTTTTGAATAATTTTACACATTCTTTGCCTTTTACAGGCATAGCAGGAAAGTTTTCCATTTTCATAAAGTAACTTGGTGGTGGGATGAGGGTGTAGAAGCTGCAGTTAAGGAGAAAAGAAGGCTTTTTCGGGAATGGAAGAAGGATGGTAACAGGAAGGAGTACTTGGCTGCCAAGCGCAGGGCTAGAAGAGAGGTATACAGGGCAAAGTCTGAGTCACAGAGACTTTTACTTGATAATCTAAATCATGAAAGAAGGAAAAATATGATTTTTAGGGTGGCAAATCAGGTGAAGAGGGATAATCGAGACATTGTAGGTGAGCAGTGTGTGAAGAATGATGAAGGAAGGGTAGTGGTAAACAGTGAGGATATTAAAGATGCATGGAGAGAGCATTATAGCCGGTTGTTGAATGAGGAGTTTGATTGGGATAGAGAAGGTTTGGAGCCAGCTGATCCAGTGTTTGGGCCTTGGCCTTTGATTGACGCTGCTACTG
>JAGKTI010000862.1:48433-65828 GCA_018397915.1 Birgus latro
AGGTGAAGGGGAATGCCAGTAAATACTAAATTCAATTGTGAGTGTTAATTTATTTGTTTCTCCTTGCTAACCACAAGAATGTTTTCTTTTTTTAAGATGGCGTCAACACTTTCCGCGCCTACTGTATATACAGGTATACCTATATATACGATACCCCAGCCTAATGATGGAGGAAGAAATACAACCATACCCTGCCTAACGATGGCCAAACCCAAGATTAACAATGGGATTTGATTTATTTTTACCAATTTTAGGTTGATTTATGAACTGTTTTGAGACTTAAATTCATGTGTTGCCACAGGTGGGGTCAACATTGTCACTTTGGGGTACAGTTCACGAAGCTTGATTTTTACCACTTATGTTTGGTATTTGTACGTTTTAGTGATTTATTTACAGATAAAAGGCTTAGGTTAGCTTCCTTTACAGCTGTTAGGCCATTTAGACTGGCTTTAAACTTATTTTGGGGCTCATTTCGGTGGGTTTTGGACTTGGGTCGGGGTGAAACCCATGGCTGAGAAACTTATCTCATTACATTCCATGTTAAAACTACCCCGATATGTGATACCCCACCTAACGATGAGTTTTTACCTAACCAATTCCCTCGTCAAATAAGGGTCTATTTGTCTATCTACTGCCAGATGCCTTAATCCCGTAAGGGGTGGCCACAAACAAATTGCCTCCATGTCACTCAGTCCCCCGCCATTTCACTGCCATGCTCCCAGTTCACAACCCCCCTCTCTCATATACATATTTGGGTGGTAGGTGGGGGCGCCCATCAACCACCCACTTTATGTAGTGATACCTTGTTGTTGGGGTAGCTCTACATTGTGTGGCAAGCCAAAAGATTTCCTGTAAACCAGGAAAGCATTTACAACACTGGGTGGTAACCTTATAACCAACCAACATGTGCTCCCTACATGACAACAAGTGGGTTGGTGGAGGGTTAGTGCCCCTCCCTGGAAAACAGCTATCTAAAAATACGAACAAGATGCCTCAGACCAGGACTGACCAAAAGGTGATGACTAAGGACTGAACAAACAAGGGTATTATGGTGTGTGTGTGTGTGTATATATATATATATATATACATATACAGTAATCACCCTACTATCCGGATGACCAATATCCGTTTACCTCACTGTCCGAACATCGTTGGCTGGGATGTTCAAAACCCAAATCTGCCAAAAAAAAAAAAAAAAAAAAAAAAAATTTTTTTTTGACGCGTCAGATTGAATTTCCTGTGCGCGCCAACCAGCTGTGTTTTCGCGCCGCCCGCCCGCTTTCGCTCTACCCCACCTCCCACCCAGTCGACTGAACTGTACACACGCTCACGCCATGCCCACTCACATGCTTGCTTTTATGGTGGTGTCCTACCTCCTGCAGGGCTTGCTGCTCCTCTCCACCCTCTTCATCATGTGTGTGATGATGGCCCCGCTGCCTGAGAAGAGGAAACGAGTGGTGCTGACTCTGGAGAAGAAGCGGGAGATACTGGAGAAGGTGAATGCGGGGCGGCTGACCTCACGCATCCTAAGTGAATTCAACCTCCCTTGCTCTACTTTGTTTGATATCAAGAGGTCCCGGGACAAACTCCACCAGTACACGGCTGACTTCGCTTTGAAAACCAGACGGAATGTGGAGAGGAAGGTTATGTTTACTCCAAAGTAGGCAGAAATCGACCGTTCCACGCTCATCTGGTATCGACAACAACAAGCTGCTGGCGTGTTGGTACGTGATACAGAGCTGAAAGCTGCTGCCGAGAAGTTCGCAAGGCTTTACGACACCCCAGACTTCAAGGCATCCGAAGGTTGGCTCTTTGTGTTCAAGCTACAACACGGACTTACTAACCGTAAGGCCCATGGTGAAGCTCTGGATGCCAACGAGGAGGGAATAGAAGAGTTTCGGCAGACGGTGAAGGGCTTCATCGACAGGGAGGGCCTCACTCTCAGTCAAGTCTACACTGCTGATGAACCTAGCCTATTTCATTGCTCAGTGTCCACGAACACTCTCACCGAGGAGACGGAGAAGTGTATACCTGGCCGCAAGCTCTCCAAGCAACGGGTGTCTGCTTTGTGTTGCGCCAATGCTAACGGCATGCACTGGATCAAGCCTGTTATTGTTGGATGTGCGAAGCAGCCTCGGTGCCTTCCTGGGTTAATGGATGTCCTTCCTGTTGTGTGGTATCATTCTGTGAATGCTTGGTTCACAACCAAGATCTTCAGAGATTGGTTTCACCAACACTTTGTCAAGGAGGTTATCCATTACCAGACAGAGACACTGAAAATCCCACGTGACCAGGTAAAGTCCTCCTGATTCTGGACAATGCACCTGCGCATCCGTCTGACAAGGAGTTGGCAACTGAAAGTGGCCACATTAAGTGCTTGTTTTTGCCACCTATTTCGACCGCTCTCATCCAACCAATAGACCAGCGAGTGATTGTGGCAACAAAGAGGCTGTACCGACAGAGGTTCTTGGACGAGGTGATGGTTGTCCTTGAGGATGAGGACAAGTGCAGGGAAGGACGAGACACGCAAGGCCAGCGGACAGTGGAAAACCTTCACCACTACAACATCAAGTCTGCCATCTACAACTGGGCCAGTGCATGGAAGGAAGTCTCCGTCAAGACTCTGGAAAGTGGTTGGTCTTGTCTGCTTCATGGAACTGACGTGGTGCAAGACTTTCTAGGTTTTGACATGGATGACTTCCATGCACGTCTTTATGCGGGTGGAGACGATGTTGATGTGGACGAAGTGCGTGAGTGGCTGGATGACGATGAGGGCAATCCTGGGTATCAGATCATGTCTGATATCGAGATCGCATCTTCAGTTGCTGGTCCCAGTACCCAGTTAGAAGATTCCGACGAGGACAGCGACGATAATGCGGACTCCTCTCAGCACGTCACTTCTCCAGCCATCCCCAAGCTAAGCACACTCTGGAAACATGTGGAGTTCGTCCTGGACTTCCTAGAACACCCGGACTGCGACAATAATGCGGACTCCTCTCAGCACGTCACTTCTCCAGCCATCCCCAAGCTAAGCACACTCTGGAAACATGTGGAGTTCGTCCTGGACTTCCTAGAACACCCAGACTGCGACAGGGAGATGGGGCCCTTGGGACTTGTGGACGACGTGTGAGCTTTCAGCAAGCGCATCATTAATCGTCGTTGCTTGCGTCAATCAACTGTTGACAGTTTTTTCCGGCCCATCACCCCCGCCATGCTCAGTCCTAGCTCCACACCAATGCCTCCCCGAGACAGGCCTTCATGCTCCAAGCCACAGCCCAGCACATCGGCCATGGCAGAGTCACCACTGGATGTGAGTCTGCAGCTCTCCTCAGAGTTCTCAGCAGTGGGTAGCCCATCACCATGTCCCTCCGACAAGCCCCTAGGCCGCCTCCAGCAGCTCCTCTCAGACTCCGACAGTGATTAAGCATAAAGAACTCGCCACTAGACCACACGGGAATTAACAGTGCAGTCAAGTGAGAAAAACACGTGCAGGTGAAAAGTGCTGGTGAGTGTGAAGTGCAGCGCAAGAGCTAAGTCAGAGTCTGGGAGGACAGAGCGGGTTATTCCTCAGGATGGCCACAGCCTTGTTGTAAGTACCCTACAAAATTCCTTGTTTTGTTCTTCTCCTTTCATTAATTTCATGCATAGACTGTGAGAAAGGTGATTTTCATAATGATTTTCCATGTATAACCTTTTTCAGCTAGGTAAAAAATTTCCAGAAATCTAAATCATAATTTCCTGGTATCAAGTTATTTTTTCATGCATTGTGACCAATACTATTTAAGTGCACAAGCTGTGAAAAAGGCGATTTTCACTGACTTCCATGTCCGATACTTACTTTCAGCATGCTGTAGAATAGTGAACACCTTTGTTTGCCATACTCACCTCTTAATCATCACTTTTCTGGTAACAATTTATTTATATGATGCTTTGTATCCCATGCTTTAGTGCATATGATGTAAGCAAGGGTGATTTTCATAGTGGCTGCCACATCCAATACTTACACTATGCTGCCAAGTGGTGAACACCTCTGCCTTAATCACCTCTTAATCATCATTTTCTGGTAACAATTTATTTATTTGATGCTTTGTATCCCATATTTTAGTGCATAAGATGGGAGAGAGGGTGATTTTCTTAGTGACTGTCATGCCCGATACTTACTTACACTATGCTGCCAAGTGGTGAACACCTATGCCTTACTCACCTCAAAATCATCATTTTTTGGTTAAAATTCAATTAATTCATGCTTTGTGTCCATTATTTTAGTGCATAAGCCGTGAATAGGTGATTTTCATAGTGGCTGCCATGTCCGATACTTACACTATGCTGCCAAGTGGAGAACACCTATGCTTTACTCACCTCAGAATCATAATTTTTTGGTTAAAATTCAATTAATTCATGCTTTGTGTCCACTATTTTTGTGAATGAGGTCTTAAATAAGTGCTATGCACGTCCGGTAGGGAGGTAGGTAGATGGTTTTCTGATTTAGGTTAGGTTAGGTTAGGGTCAGGAATGACCGGTGCAGGAGCTTCAGGGCCAATATCCGGACAAGACCACTTTCCGGGCATGCCTTTGGCTCTATTACGTCAGATAGTGGACAGATTACTGTACACATACACACACACACACACACACATGGCTCTATTATGTCAGATAGTGGACAGATTACTGTACACACACACACACACACACACACATATATATACAGTGTATACTTTATCCAAGTTCACACTTATTCTGATCACATACAACTGACCTGTTTTGGCAGATCGCCAGGATTGTCTCCCGGCAGGACCCGTGAGGTGTACGCAGAGTTGATGCTGATAGCATGCAGGAGGAGATCTGCCACATTGTGAGGGAGAGACTCGTACTTGGGTGTGGTCTTGTGGTCCTCCCCACTTATATAGGACTGCACCACTGTCATCCGGTTTGTGGTTAGGGTTCCAGTCTTATCTGAGCAGATGGCTGTGGCATTACCCATAGTCTCACATGCATCCAGGTGCCTCACTAAGTTGTTGTCCTTCATCATTTTCTGCAAGACCAAAGGTGTTAGTCAAGAAGGTTTGTGTACCAACACACACACACAATATGAGTCTTCTTACTGGAGTTAATTGTTATAGCTAAAATAAAGGATTTGGTGTGACAAGTGCCAAGTCGAGGGTGGCCAACATGTTATGCTCCTCATCCGCTCAGCTGGGCAATTTCTTGTGTGCTGCGGGAACAGCTTAGTCAGCATTATCAATATCTACCCTGCATCATTTATGCATTTCCTCTTCTCACTGCCACACCCATGGCCACAACAACAGACTCAGTCATCCCAGCAACACGTAAGATACCACCAGCTGAGTGTCTAGTGTAGTGTTATTTATGGGCCATCCTGTATATCACACAATTTTTTTATTCTTTTACTGCACAGTTGTTCCTTGCAACACTATGAAAAGAGTGAGCTTCATATCCCTTGATCAACACACATGTACCCAGAGGGGCACTCTCATTCATATTCAGGTCTGTACTGCACTTCAACCAGTTATTCTCATTCATTTCCTCCTTATGTCCTAACCACCACAGCCTACTTGTATATATCACCTCACTGACATTCTTGATACTCAAACATCACCTTAATTCTGCACATGGTATTCTGCCTCTAAGTGTGGCATACACATCCATTTTGCCAGTCTTATTTCTATCTATCCATCCATTGTGAGACGCTCTAATCTCGTAAGGATTGGCCACAAACAAATCGCCTCCATGTTGCCCAGTCCCCCACCATTTCACAGCCCTCCTCCAAGCTCACATCCACCCTCTCTTATATACCTCTCCACTCCATTTCTCCATCTCAGCCTTTCCCTCCCACTCCCCCCCTCCACCTCACTCACATACACTCTCCTCATCAGTCCCTAGCTTTCATCCTCTCCACATGCCCAAACCACCTCAGTGTGTTTCCCCTAATGCTTTCTATCACAACCACAACTACATCACAATGCTCCTACACTTCCTCATTTGTCAGTCTGTCTCTCCATGTAACTCCACATGCTCCTCTAAAATAACTTTTTTCCACTGCTCTCACTCTTGACCTGTGTCCTTCCAACATGGTCCAAGCTTCACTTCCATACAACAGAGATGGTATTACAATACTATCATGTAGCATCTTTTTTACTTCATGCTCACTTCCCTATTTCTTATCACTGCTTTCAAAAAACCAGCAACCTTTCTTCCCTCCTGTACCCTTTCAAGCACTTCATGCACCAAACTTCCATCCTTACTCATCATACTACTCTGGTATTTAAATTCACTCATGCAGGTGAGTCTCTTGAGTGTGTGGAGAAGTTTCGTTATTTGGGAGACATGTTATGTGCCGGAGGTGGGGCTGGAGTTAGCTCGGTTGCTAGGGTGAGAAGTGGTTGGAAGAAGTTCAGGGAGCTGTTGCCTCTCCTGACACTGAGAGGACTCTCCTTACGTGCTAAGGGGTCTTTGTATGCAGCATGTGTTAGGAGTGTGATGCTGTTTGGTAGTGAGACCTGGGCAGTAAAGGAAGAGGATATTCGCAGGTTTAAACATACAGAAATGACAATGATCAGGTGGATGTGCAGTGCGTCCCTGCGTGCAAGGCCTGGGGGGGCTGGGTTTACGATGGAAGAGTTGAGAGGTAGGATGGGACTGGAGTGTATTGGTGTTGTGATGAGGAGATGTAGGCTGAGGTGGTTTGGACATGTGGAGAGGATGGGGGATGATAATTGGGTACAGAGGGTGAGAGGTGTTAATATTGGGGGAGGGGTTGGGAGGGGTAAACCGAGAAAGACATGGGATGAGGTCATTAAGTGTGACTTAAGGGTTAAGGGACTGAACAGGGAGGCTGCCAGGGATCGAGGAGCGTGGAGAGCCGCCATTAGGTGACCAAGGCCGACGCATGCAAGCATGTTTGAGCCTTCAAAAACGAAACGAAACGAAACTCACATTTTCCATTTCCTTATCATCCAACCTCACTATACATGCAGTGACTTAATTTCTCTCAAAGACCATAACTTTACTCTTCCCTACATTCACCTTTAGATTCTGTTTCTTACACACTCTCCCAAACTCATTCACCAAGGCTTGCAGTTCCCCTTCGTCTTCACATAACAATATAGTACCATCTGCAAACAACAATACAGGAAGTTTCCAAATGTTGCCCTCTCTCATTAGGGCTGTTCCAATATCCACTGTTCTACCTTGTACAGTAAACTCCCGATTATCTGTCTCGGCACTACCTGGCATAATTCGGCGCAGCCAATGGCTGAATTAAAATGATATCCGGCAAAAAGCATAAAATCTCTGACACTAACCGGCATGAAGGACCCTTTCTTCTGGCTAAAAGTACATCATTATCCAGCATTAGATGGTTGTTGTCATCAAATATCCAGCCACAATCACAAAAAAAGAAAATAAAGAAATAAAATACAAAAAAAGAATGGGGTTATACTGTACATGTACTGTAATATGAAAGGGGTGGAGTGTTGAGGGAGGGAGAATTGACTGTTGGTGGGCCTAGCAGCTCATGGGGTGTTCAGTGGAGGGTATGGAGGGGAGATGCAATGCTTGGGAGTAGAAGAGTTTTGATTGGCTAAGGCAGGGGTGGGAGGATTATAATGCAGAGTTTTCACTGGCTGGCAGCAGGAAGGTGGATATTCTCTTACTCTCCCCTGTATTCTTCTGCTGCTAAGGTGCCAATATTCAAACAAACCTACACTGCATTCTATGTCTCTTCCAAAACATTATTATTATTAAATGGCAATGTTGCCATGGGTTTCCCTCCAAAACCTGGCTGGCCTTTTATAGTGCTGCTGTGGCTTTCTGACATGTCACACTGCTGGCCCCCCCTCCCCCCCACCTCTCTTCAGTCTGGTGAGTACAACCTACAGTGTTCTGAAGTGTACATTACTGCACAGTACAAGTGACTGTTGGACTCTGCTAAGGCACCGATGAAAGTGTGTTGGAAAGAAAAGTCAAATAAACTGTGTTACTAAACAAGAAGAGTTGATAAAAATGTGTTTATTTTACTAAGCAAAATAATCATGCTCCAAAGGAATTGTTAACACAATACATAAAATCATTTAGACAACTGTTTCTTCCCAAGTAAAGTTTGTCCTTGCCACTACGAGACAAAAGTTTTGTTGAGTCGTGTGTGGAAGAGTGCTAGAATTTCGAATGAAGAAAGTACAGTATGGTGTACATAGTACTGTATAGTGGTGAAGCATACTTCATTTTATTCATGCTTTTTTCTGTTTTTGATGTTCTGACTGTTTATTTTGGGTGATACTGTACAGTATTCTCCAAAAATACCTATATCACCACTACCATCATCATTATCACCACCATCAACATGAAATGTGTTTCTATACATAAGATTAAGGTGTACTTCACAGTACATACAGTATTTCAATACTAGGAATCTCTCTCAGCTGATTTTTGATGATTTATAGTGTTTACAATGTGCATTATACAGTACTGTACTGGCGGGAAAAAGAGAACAGGTCTCCCAGCTAGGGAGACTTTGATATTATCCCCATCATCAACATGAAATTGTTTCTGTACATAAAATTACAGTGCACTTAACAGTACATTACAGTACTCAATTTTTAGGAATGTCGGTTAGCTGCTTTTTGACATTTTACAGAATTTTGTAGGGTCAGACAGAGGATAAGTGTTATAGGGTTGGGGGGTTGGGGGGTTAGGGGCCCCTAGGGTGGACTTTTGCATAACCCGGCTTTTTGACAGCATAAGTCAGGCCTCTGGCTCTTTTACACCGGATAATTGGGAATTTACTGTATCTCTTTTACAACCCCATCCATATACAGACTGAACAACCATGGAGACATGACAAATCCCTGTTTCAATCCAACATTCAGACAGAAAATTCAGTTAGTTCACTGTCCACATACACTGCAGCCTTAGCACCCTCATACATGCTCTTCACAGCATTCAACAACCTCACATTTCCGCTATACATTCTTAGTATTTTCCACACTCCCTGTGTATTCACCTGGCCATATGCTTTCTCCAAATCCATGAAGGCTGCATATAACTTTTTTCTTTCTCTAGAAACTTTTCCACTAAAGACCTAAGGATGAATATCTGATCTATACAACCCCTTCCCTTCCTAAAACCTCCCTGTTCTTCTCCAACTAATTCCTCTGTTATTTCCCTATTACACTAAGAAGACAAATGCCTCATGATTACCACACACTTCTTTTCCCCTTTTCCTTTGTACAGGGTAATAATTATACTTGACTTCCAATCCTCCAGGACTCTACCTTCCTCCCAGGCCAATCTGCACATATTCCATACCAATTCTACTACTATCTCTCCTCCATGCTTCAGCATTTCACCATACACTCCATCAATTCCTGGGACTTTCCCCATTTTGATTTTCTTCATTGCTTCCACAACTTCCATCCTACTGATTTCCTCCCCTCTCACCACCCTCCTTCTCCCAGCCATTCCTCAGCCACTTACACTCACATTACTTCTATTCTCTATGTTTGTCAATTCCTTAACCTGCCACATCCCGGCAGATTTTTCAACAATGCCCCCCCCCTCCCCCCAATCCCAGCAGATTTTCATTTTTTTTTCCACCCCCTAAAACCTTCGCTTTTTATGAGAAACATTAAAAATTCAGAGATTAAGTGCTCACCTGAGCATAGAAGTCGGCTATACAGGTGACCCTTTAAACACCTGGTATCGTGTTCTTTGGAGCCGCGCTGCAGCTGTCGCGTTTTCTATGGCTGCGGTAACTATTGCAAACCACTCAGAATAGGTAGATATTTGTTTATTTAGTACGAATTTATATGTAGTTCAAGAATATATTGGTTTTCACACAATAATACAGGAGATATAAGTTTTCTTCATCCACCAAACACATCAACATACCACACCTTCCTTGGCAACGTTACCTCATCATCACTTCCGCGCGTTTCTTCCTCTGGTGCCATGTAATCTTTGTCCTCCACATCGGGAATCATTTTCGCCTTCAATTTCGTCATCAGAGAGACTGTGGTGCAACGTGTCTTTGCTGGCCATGTCACTGCTAACAGGTGAGTTGCTGAGAAAATGGGTGGTGGTGGTGGTGGCAGTGGCGGTGGTGGGGTGGGGTGGAGGGGGGTCACGCGGGGTCAGGCAGTGTCGCCGCCTGGTGGCGGGTAGAGAAAGGTCTTCCACATGTCTACCAAAAATCATCCGTGAAACTTGAAAAATGTGCAAATGATGGACCTCTCAACTGCAAAATGTACTGATACGTCGACGGGTGTCAGCGTGAAAAAAAGTTGTAACGCATCCATATGTTAACGAGACATGGCAGGTTAAAGTGTTCTCTCCAACTGCTCACTTTCTCTCCCTCTCCACTATCAATCTACCATTTTTATCTTTCACTTCCCTAACTATCATCCAGTCTAACTCTCTTCACCTCCTTCCACAACATTTTCTTACATTCCCTCCTCTTTACACTCAAATTCCTTCCAAATTCCTCATCCACTCTCTTCTTGCTCTTACTAATCTTTTACCTCTCTCTTCCTCTCTACATATAACTCTCTCTTCCATCTCATAACTTCCTCCAAGCCTCTGCTTCCCATCCACTCACTATATGCTTTTTTCTTTTGCATCACAGCTTGCCTCACCTCTTCATTCAACCATGCTGTTTCTTGCACCCCCTGCTGTCTTCTCTTCACCCTACACAGCACCTCACATGCTGCACACATTTCTTCTTTGAAAATCTTGCACATACCAACCACCTCCCCCATCTGCTTCAAATCATATTTACCCAATCGCTCCTCCACTCTCTTATATTTCTGCCTTTTTTCCATCCTCTTGCAACCTTTCTACTCTCCTTGTATGGACTACTTCCTCCTGTCCTTCCCTCCCCTCCTCCTATTCCTCCACTGCACTTGAACCTTGACTTTCACCATCACCAAGTGGTGGTCAGAAATCCAATAAAATCAATGCAATGCAATCTGGAGACATGCACAAATTTCAGCATCATACTTAGAAAACAAAAAACATTCAGCTTCCCATTTCATACGGTGAGTACCCTCATTGTCAAAAGGGGCAACAGCTCAGACTTTTATCCAACCCCTTCCAGCTCTCATAAATGTACTAGCATTTGCACCACCTCTTGTGTTAATGTAACAGATGAAAATTGGTCTTTGGATATGCAAAATTTGATTTTACACTTATCTGTTACAGTATGATGCAGTGCCCAAGTACTTCAATTTCCAATTTAACTTACCTAGATATCCTCTTAAAAATGTCTTTAGAGCTCAACTTAATATCATCATCATCATCACCATTCTAATTCTCACCTTAAAGTTCGAATGAGGCAGGATCCACAAAGAATGAGAAACTGCAAAAGTAGGAGAACTATCAACAACCTACCCATTGAAATGGGTTACACAATCATTCACACATCACTCAAACATTAAAAAGCCATACTTCACTTCATAAGCAGAGGTATCTGCACATGTTACTATACTCTTAGTTACACTGCTTTCAATCCTACTGACACCACTTAGTAGTATGAAACAGGGTTATGATGACAGTGATGATGCAAATGATCTCTTCGGAGCAGCCTACTGTATAGTCTTTCTAAAATATCAAGATCGTTTGGGCGTTGTCCCCCATGGAAATTCCCCGGCTCGTGGCGCTGCCAAATTTTGTACTGGGCAAATTATCAGATTAGAGACAAAGTGCGAGGGACAGTCCTCACTCTCACCACACCACCTCACTCTTTCTTTCTTTCTCTCTCTCTCACTCTCTGCATATAAAATCTACATTTTATATAGATTTATTTCTATAAAAAGTCTATGTGGTTTTATGAATTATCAGAATTTGAGTAAAAGCCTCCTGACTGTCTGTCTGCCTGTCTGTCTCTCATCTTGAGTGGCAGCCAGAAAGGAAGTGACCTGTGGACTGACACGGTCAGTCTGATCGAGTCAAATGACCCACCATCGCTGACTCACCTAGAAGTGTGGCAGTGTCGGAAAGCAACGTTGCCAAGTGCTGTGGTATTTATAAAAAGTCATTGCTATTATTTTAAAATAGCCTTAATAGAGAATTAAATTTATATATACAGTAAATAAACTTCATTTAGAAGTAGTAAATAGCTGACATGAGACAGACAGGTGTGGGCTCGTACAGGTTTGGCAAAAGGTGCCCGGGAGGAATTTCTGTGGGGGACAATGCCCACATGATCTCGATATTTTAGAAAGACTATAGGCAGGAATAAAGAAATGTGGAAATATCAAGAGGCTAGATAAATTTTCCCACAATGTTTAGATGCGTGGTGGTCTAGAATGTCAAGATGCTGCAACCTGATGTGGCCCATGAGTGTCTCACCTGGAGGAATGATTGGGGTTACTGCTCAACTAATACAGTACAAAAACCTAATGTGGCCCAAGATGGTCTCACTCGGAGGGATGACTGGGGTTACTGCTCACCTAATACAGTACAACTTCTTTGGTTCGGGCCCCGTTGGACCGGATTTCGGTTAATTTGGACAGAATCTTAAAAATATGAATTCCAAAAATATGTCTAAAATACAGTAATTCCAAAACCATTTTTACTTGTGGGCTGGAAAGCAACTGTCATTTGTTTGGTCTCAGATCATGCTAGGTCACAACAAGGGCCCCCTTGTTTAAACACACATGAGCATTCGTACTATCATTTTTTTTTTTTTCCTGTACAGTATTTCAAAGGTCAGTGCTGCTTACCATGGTTCTCAATGCAAATGGAGCCTCTGGAAAGAGTAAAGGTGTCAAGAGGAAGCAGGTAACATTACGTAATACTGATATAGAAAATTCTGGATAAATTAAAGCTGGTGTTTCTGCAGGCAAACTTGTAGTAAAAGTGTGGTATCACCAAACAGCGTCTATCAAGCACCAAGAAAAACAAAAGGAAATTTAAGCAGCCTGCTTTAAAGTGTGATATTACAGTGAATGTGGTGAAAGTTAAGAAAAACTCTAAAGCTGCCATCAGACATGACTTGAACTTGAAGAGATTGTTTATAAATGGTTCCCTGTACAACAGGAAACTATATACTATGCTGGGTTATAACCATATAACCAAATTATGGCACCTGCTGGTTTAGTGGGTAATTAAGGTGCTCCAATCGGATTGAGCCTGTGTCAGTTTATGTCCAAGGGATGGTTGGGGTTTATTGCTCACGTAATGCCACTGAGGGATGACTGAGGCTTTTCAATCTCATCTTCAATGTCAGGACCAACCTGCTTAACCCTGGGCTTCTCCGCTCCTCATGGGGCAACAGAGGATTGGATGATGAATGGATGGATGACACCAACACTCCTTCATGTAAGTCATGCATAGCTGCAACACTCAAGCCTCTGTTTCTGATCAAGGCCTTCATAGCACCAGCTACCATCCTTCCTTGTGTCATTCTACTTTCCACTTCTTTTGCACATCTTCCTCTCTTTTCTATCACTGTACCCAGGTATTTGAACTCTTTCACCAATTCCAGTCTTTCTCCATTCACTGTAACATCACACTGGGAGTCACCTTCTCTCTCAATTACCATCACTTTATTCTTCTCTACATTTACTCTCCAGGCACAATGCACACAGATATTAGCATAACTAAGCACTAGTCTACCAAGCACTTGTCTGGTATTTGCAAGTAGCACTGCATCATCAGGATACAACAAATTTGCATTGTTCCACCCATCATCATTCCTTACCGCCATCCCTCTCTCCATTACTCGTGCCTTTACTTCTCTCATCATCTCATCCATAGTCTCACATCCATATGTTACAGCTGGCACCAACACTCTGGTGGTAGTTTGGGGCACTCACAATCCACTCACTCAATGCAGTGCTGCTTTGAATGTCCACCCTTTCCTCTCATCTGTCCTTCCTCTTCTGTCATTCTTTCCACTTCTTTCTGCCTACAGGTGACTTTACACTCCCTCTTCTGTCTTTCTTTCCTTCATTCTTTCCCCTTCCTTCTGCCAGTGGGTGACTCTACACTGAGTGACAAGCCGAATGGTTTCCAGTACACCAGAAGACCTTTTACTACGCTGGTTGGTAACCATATAACCAAATTTTGGCGCCTGGTGGTTTAGTGGGTAATTACAGTGCTCCAATCGGATTGAGCCGGTGAAGGTTTATATCCCAGGGGTGGTTGGGTTTTTATAGCTCACGTAATGCCACTCAGGGATGAGTGAGGCTAGTCACTCATCTTAAATGTCAGGACCAACCTGCCTAGGCCTGGGTTCCTACGCTCCTCATGGGGTGACATAGGATTGGACGATGGATGGATGGATGGTACGTACACCAGCAATCGTGCTGAGTGCTATGTGAGCATAGCACTGTTATTTCATAAGGGGTTAGTAAACTCTCAGCAGACCTTCCCTACAAAGTGCAAGACATGAATGCTACTCAATGACCACGCAATGCACTACTAACCACCTGTTGCCAACACAGCACAATTTTGTTTGTAATTCCATGCCAAAAAATTTTGGTGCTGATAATTACTGAACTTGGTAAATTATTGGTTTAAGCAGGTTCTGGCACATTCAGATGGACAAACAGTAATTCTTGGTACAAAAGGAAAAAAATCATAAATTACGATAACGTCTGTGAACGCTGTCGGGTGAGGCACTTGCTCGGTCGCCATAGCTACCCCCCACACTTGTCACATGATGGCAGTGTGGCAGTCCAACCACAGTAAACTGGATGTTATAATGCTTAAGCTTTTCATTCTGTTATTAAACACAAAGATGTTTGCTATAAATGACAGCTTAACAGTACTTTTCTACAACTACATTGTAAAATAACTGTGATGGAGATCAGCTTTTATTATGTGTACAAAGATAATTTATGAAATGTGGAGGGCTATGAATTTGTCTATCTGGTGCGAGGCAGCTGCATGGGGTCTGTCTCTTCATGGGAAGCCACTGTCCTGATTTAACAGTTTAACTAAACTTAACCTAGCTTACGGTACCTAAAAAATTTAACCAAACCTATCTGAACCTAACCTCCAGTTGGGAAATGCGAAACGAAATCCACCTTCGAGTACATTTCTTCCATTATGCCATAAACAATCATAGGTACGCCTTAAGGAATGTGATGATAATAACGGGGAAAATTTTCATCAGGAAAAGGTCATTTACCACCCTCAAGATAGGAAAATACAGAACACAAACTGGAGAGGGTTGGCACTTGCTGGTTCTCAATGAAAAGACTCACTTGGCTGCATGCGTGACAGATTCATCCACACAACCACATGATAACAATCATACAAACACATGCTGGCTGTAGCAAGGTAGCAGATGCAACTTTTTTTAAAATTCTTACCATTAGCTCATTTAAGCAAAGATGGGCCTGAAAACAGTGCAATGGGTAATGATGTTTAGGTCATTTTCAAATCCTACATGGGCTTTATTCCTTTACTGACCATAATTTACACTGTAGTTCCTTGCCTGGCCCTTACCTCTACATAACACGACAAACTTCGTTCGGCAATCTTCGTGTACACACACACACAGTATATGTATATATTTATTTAATCATTTTTGTTTTTGACGGCTCCAACATCCTTGCATGTGTCAGCCTTAGTCACCTAATAGTGGCTCTCCATGATGCTCGATCAATGGTTGCCTCCCTGTTCAGTCCCTTAACCCTGAGGGTTGCCTCCCTGTTCAGTCCCTTAACCCTGAGGTCACAGTTAATGACCTTGTCCCACATTTTTTCAGTCTACCCCTCGCAACCCCACCCCCATTATTAACGCTTCTCACCTTCTGCACCCAACTAGCATCCCCCATCCTCTCCACATGCCCAAACCACCACAATCTACCTCTCCTCATCACATCAATACGCCTCAGTCCCATCCTACCGCTGAACTCTTTTATTGTAAACCCAGCTCCCCCAGGCCTTGCATGCAGGGTTGCACTGCACATCCACCTAATCACCGTCATTTTTGTACGTTTGAGCCTGCGAATATCCACTTCCTTTACTGCCCAGGTCTCACTACCATACATTACACTCCTAACACATGCTACATACAAAGATCCCTTAGCACGTAGGGAGATCCCTCTCAATGTTAGGAGAGGCAGCAGCTCCCTGAATTTCTACCAACCACTTCTCATCCTCGCCACAGAACTAGCTCCAGCCCCACCTCCAGCACATAACATGTCTCCTAAATAACAAAACTCTTCCACACACTCAAAGAGACTCACTAGCAAGTTCAATCCTTTCATGCCTGACCATCTCCACCTGCTCTCCCTGACATGCCACACACATAAAATCAGCATTATCTCGCAGTCTACTTTTAATACCACTACATCTCTTAAGCACCCACTTATCACAAACACTGCACAAGATGGGTTTACTTCCCATGCCCTTGTGGCAAATTGCACATGGCCACTTTCCCTCTTCTTTCACATTATTGCCACCAACCTTAAATATCATAACTTTTGTTTTATTTGCATTTACTCTTAAGCCCTTGTGCCCCATACCATCTTTCCACTTCCTACATCTTTCCTCTGCCTCCCTTTCATTCTCTGCAATCTAACACCAAATCATCAGCATAGAACATCTCCCACAGGAGTCCATTTATATACAGCATATATATATATATATATATATATATACAGTAATCCCTCCAATATCCGTTGTAACAGAGCCAAAGGCATGTCCGGATATTGGTTTTGTCCGGATATTGGTCCTGAAGCTCCAGCACTGGTTTTTCATGACCCTAACCTAACCTAACCTAAATCAGAAAACTACCTTCCTACCTCCCTACTGGACATGTATAGCACTTATTTAGGTCCCTTTTCACATAAATAATGCACACATAGCATGAATTTATTGAATTTTAACCAAAAAATGATGATTTAGGGGTGAGTGAGTCAAAGGAGCTCAGACCTTGCCATCATAGTATAAGTAAGTATCAGATATGGAAATCATCTTTTCTCACATTTTATGCATTAAATCATTGGATACAAAGCATCAAATACAGTAAATGATGTTAATTGCTACCAGAAAAATGGTTAGGTTAGGTTTGGTTAGGTTAGGTTAGGTTATGACCGGACATCAAATGCACTGCTTCAACCTTTTTCATAGCTGGTGCACTTAATAACCATGCATGAAAGAATTAAATTAAAAGCAGGAAATTATGATTAACACAATGTTAGGTTAGGTTAGGTTAGGACCGGACATGAAATTCACTGCTTCAACCTTTTTTCTAGCTGTTTTACTTAAGAACCATGCATGGAAAAATTAAATAGCAATCAGGAAATTATGATTAACATTTAGGGTAATTTTTTAACACATGTACAGCATGATGAAAACAGGTTAGGCATGAAAATCTTTATGGTAACCATAGGTTAGGTTAGGTTAGGACCGGACATGAAATT
>JAGKTI010000862.1:70726-88371 GCA_018397915.1 Birgus latro
CTACCACCAACCCCCTCCCAGCACAAATGTCCACTAAAGCACTGCCATTCTCATCCATCTCTGCAGGCACACCCCACTCACCAACCACTCCATCCACCTTCTCATTCCCTACTTTTCCATTCATATCTCCAATCAGAAACACTCTCTCATTCTTTTCAAACTTTTCCAAGCAGGCTTCCACATTTGTCCAAAACTCTTCTCTCACTCTACTTACACGATCTTGCGTTGGCGCATACACGCACACAATTGCCCACATTTGT
This sequence comes from Birgus latro, assembly GCA_018397915.1. Classification (NCBI taxonomy): domain Eukaryota; kingdom Metazoa; phylum Arthropoda; class Malacostraca; order Decapoda; family Coenobitidae; genus Birgus; species Birgus latro. Next base: position 70,987 of record JAGKTI010000862.1, read on the forward strand.
AGTCCAACTTTCACTCTTACCCACACAATCCTTGACCCAACTGATCCATACTCTCTTACATTCTCCTTCCACCTGTTGCTCACAACAATACACACTCCCTCTTTCGCCCTCTCATTCTCACCCACTCCCGCGCATATACCCCATCCATATTCCCTTCTCTCACACTCTCACCTCACCATTTAGTTTCAGTTATTCCACATATATCCACTTTCGCACTCTCAAGCACCTGTACAATCTCTCTCTCATTCACCTCATCATTCATACCCCTCACATTCCAGGTCGCAATCTTTATCTCGTCCTTATATATATGTAATATGTATATATATATGAAATTAATGAACAAATACGGTATGTAGAAAATGTTTTTGGTACGAGCTGGAGATCATCCTGATGGTTCAGACAATCAGGAGATCCGGACAACCTTTCCCACGCATACAGTCTGGGCTAAAGAGGTTTTACTGTATTTTTATGAGGCAAACAAATAGTCCCTCTTGCCTGAAATGTCTGAACTGAGTGGCTCTAGGCCCTTACACTCCTGATGGATACTTCACTGAATGCTGGATGGATGAATGACATAAAAGAACAAAATGTGAGGGGTATGGTGTTCGTGATGATGTACATGACTGACCTTGACAGAGTAGGCGAGGGAGAGAGTGACAGCCAGCGGTAGCCCCTCTGGCACTGCCACCACCAACACAGTCACACCAATGATGAAGAACTTAACAAAATGATTAGCATAATATCCATTCCATGGCTGCCCTTCTACAACAAAGGTTTGTACGCAGAATCGAACAATCAGTATCACAACGGTTAGTACAGCAATGAAAGAACCTGAAATAAGAGAGAAATAGGGTTACTTTATTGACCAAGTCCATTATCCAGTATATCAATTACATGATAATTACATACTGGTAACAAAAAAATCTAAAACAAAAAAAGTATATCAACATTTTCCACAGACATCCACAATCGCTACATAAACAATACAGTAGACCATCCATTTATGCACCCTCCAACTGCATGAAACTTTATTTACATCCATCCATCCATCATCCAATCCTACGCTGTCCCATGGGACGCGTAGAGGCCTGGGGCTGGCCAAGTTGGTCCTGACATTTAAAATGAGAGTGAAAACTTGATTTACACAGCAACATAAACCTCCACCCACATCCCGTTTACACAGGTCTGGTTCTCTTCACCTTCATCATCATCCGGACCTCCTTTCCCACCCTAGGGCAGGGTGAGCAGTAGCAACGTCCAGACAGCCAAAGTTTGCCCAATTCAATGAGCCATGCTTCCATTAACTCATCATTCAAGCCCTCGAAATCCTGGCTCTATCTGATATGCCATAAAAATTTCACCACGTTCTGTACCTTTACATATACACATCTGATAGAGCCAATCCAACTGCTGTCATGTTAAAAGGGGTGCCAAATCCCTAGCCATGTACTTCTCCTTGCAAAATTCATCCAGCCAGCTCGATCTCTTGTCAGTCCATTAGCCTCACCAATTTCCATACCTATCTTCCCCACACACTCATCCACCATTTCCCTCCGCCTTCTTCTTGGTCTACCTCACCTCCTCCCTTCTTCAAATTCACTCAGATATACCTTCTTCACCACTCTATTGTCATTGATTGTCTCCACATGACCATATCACCTAAGTATACTCTCTTTGATTCTGGTGTCCACAGTCTTCCTCACTCCGCATCTTTCACGAATCACATTATTCCACGACCTATCCACTCTCTGTACTTTACATACATTCCTCAGTGGTCCCATCTCCACTATTCTTACTGCTGACTTTTAATTTTTATGTCAAAACCATAGTCCCACAACCATATGTTAAAGCTGGCACTAACACTCCTTCATGTAAGCCTTGCGCTGCTGCAGCACTGTAGCCTCTGTTTCTTCTCAAGGCCTTCAAAGCACCAGTACTTTCCATCCTTGTGTCACTCTACTTTCCACTTCTTTTGAACATTTTCCTCCCTTTTCTATCACTGTGCCCTGGCATTTGAACTCTCACCAATTCCATTCACTTTTCATTCACTGTAACATCACACTGGGAGTCACCCTCTCTCTCAATAACCATCACTTTTCTCATTTCTACATGCCATCCACTCACTCGATGTAGTGCTGCTCTCAGGTGACTGTCCTTTCCTCTCTTCCTTTCTCCTTCCCTGCCTTCCTCTTCTGTCTTTCCTTCTTTCTTCTCTCTTCCTTCTGTCTACAGGTGACTCTGCACTGAGTGAAGGGCAAATGGTTTCTTGTTCACCAGGAAACCATTTACTATGCTGGGTGGTTACTATATAACCAAACTATGACACTTGGTGATTTAGTGGGTAATAAAGGAGCTCCAGCACGATTGAGCCCGTGTAGGTTTATATCCAAGGAGTGGTTGGGGTTTACTGCTCATGTAATGCCACTTAGGGAGGAGTGAGGTTGGTCACACTCACCTTAAATGTCAGGAACAACTTGCCGAGCCCTGGGCTTATACGCTTCATATGGGGCAATACAGGATTAGATGAAGTAATATAATGTATTGTATGTACTATCAAGGCATGACACTCACAGACATCTACAAAACTCTGCACTAATCTACCAAGCTCTTGTCTGGTATTTACAAGTAGCACTGCATCATCGACTTTCAACAAATTTGAGATATTCCATCCATCACCATTCATTACCAACGCTATCCCTCTCTCCATTATTCGTGTTTTTACTGCTCTCATCACCTCATCCATGTAAATACTGAACAATCATGGGGACATCACACAACCTTACTGTATGCCCACATTGATCATGAACCATTCATTTAGATGCCCATTTACCCTTACACATGCCTCCTTTCAACATAAAAACTCATGATGGCACCTAACAGCATACCTCACTATCAACATAAAAACTCATGATGGCACCTAACAGCATACCATCTATACCGTACATGCGCACAACCTTCCACAATCCTTCTCTGTCTACTTTGCTGTATGCTTTTTTCCAGATCCATAAATGCCATAAACACCATACAGTCCTTCTCACAAGCCTTGTCCACTATCTGTCTCTGCAAATATTTGATCCACACATCCTCTGCCACTCCTAATGCCACCCTGTTCATCACTCACTAGGACTTCTATCTCTTTTATTTTCTCTATAATAATTCTTCCATTTACCTTTCCTACAACACTCAATAGACTTATGTCACGATAATTTTTGCACTCACTTTGCTAACCTTTATTTTTTTACAGGGGTACAATCACTGTCTTTTTTTTTTGTGTACAGGGGTAAAATCACTGTCTTTTTCCACTCTGCTGTTACAGTTTCACTCATCCATGCCTTCTTACATATCTCCAATAAACACTTCATTCCATTCTCTCCACCACACTTAATCATCTCTGCATACACCTCATCAACCCCAGGTGTTTTCCCATTTTTCAGCTGCTTCACAGCGTTCTTCACCTATGCGAGTGTTACGCTTCCTGGCACTGCATTTCTTCTCTGTATATCCCCAAAACCACTCATGTTAACAGTCACTTTGCTCTCTCCAATCCCATTCATCATACTTATATTCTTTCCATCTCGTCCTTACTTCATCCCCGTTAATAATCTACCACTTACACTCTTCATATTTTCACATTTCTATCCACTGTCACTTTACATTTCTGCACCTCTTTCCAAAATAACTTCCTATTTTCAGAGAAATTTGCATTAATTTTTCTTCCTAGATAACCATTTACCTCCTCCTTTTTCCTCTTCACTAGTCCCTTTAAGAGCTTCTTGCTTTCATTAAACTCAGTTCTTACATCATTTGAACCCCTATCCTGCATCCACTCTAGCCGGTTCTTCCTCTTTTCCTCCACTGTTCTCTTAACCTCTTCATCCCAACATGCTATACCTTTCTTCTTTGTTGTTACTCTTGCCACACCACACACAACTTCAGCATTCCTAACTAAGCAATCCCTATATGCATTCCACAAGCTGTCCAGATCCATTTCATTCCAATTCACTGATTCAAACTCCTTCCTTACATTGGTCCTGTATTCATCTGCCACTTGTTTGATCCTCAGCTTCTCAACTTTCAGTTTCTCTCTCTCTAGGTCCACCTCACTCCTCTTAGCTTGATCTTGCATAACACAATCGTATGACCACACAAACCTCCACATCGTCCTCTCACTGCCCTTATATCAGCAACACTTCCCAGCATTGATTTCTCCATGAGTACGTAATCAATCAGGCTCCACATGATCTTCATTCCCTCTATACCATGCATATTTATGTGGATCTTTGTCTGAAATATGAAACACAAATGCACAACCTCCTCTCTTGACATACACTATGTCCTTCAGTCTATCTATCTATTGCCAGATGCCTTAATCCTGTAAGGAGAGGCCACAAACAAATTGCCTCCAAGTCGATCGGTCCCCCGCCATTTCATTGCCCTGCTCCCAGCTCACACCCCCCTCTCTCATATACCTCTCCACTCCACCCCTCCATCTCATCTTTGGCCTCCCCCTCCCTTTCCCCCCATCCACCTCACTCACATACACTCTCCTCATCAGTCTCTCACTTTCCATCCTCTCCACATGGCCAAACCACCTCAATGTGTTTCTCCTAATGCTTCCTATCACATCCACATCCACACCACAACGCTCCTTCACTTCCTTGTTTGTCAGTCTGTCTATCCATGTGACTCCACAGGCTCCTCTCAAATAACTCATTTCCACTGCTCTCACTCTTGACTTCTGTCCCTCTAAAAAGGTCCGAGCTTCATTTCCATACGTTAGAGTTGGTATCACAATACCGTCATGTAGTAACTTTTCACTTCCATGCTCACTTCCCTGTTTTTTACAACTGCTTTCATGGAACCAGCAACCTTTCTTCCTTGCTGTACCCTTTCAAGCATTTCACCCTCTAAACTTCCACCCTTACTCATCACACTACCCAAGTACTTAAATGCACTCACATTTTCCATTTCCTCCTCATCCAACCTCACTGTACATGCACTGACTTCACTTCTCTTGGACACCATAACTTCACTCTTCCCTACATTAACCTTTAGATTACATTTCTTACACACTCTCCCAAACTCATTCACCAAGGCTTGCAGCTCTCCTCTGTCTTCATTTAACAACACAGTATCATCTGCAAACAACAGTACAGGGAGTTTCCAAACACCGCCCTCTCTCAATTGGGCCGCTCCAACATCCACTGCCTTACTTTGTATCTGTTTTATAACCTTATTCATATACCGACTGAACAACTATGGAGACATGACACATCCTTGCTTCATTCCAACCTTCAAACAGGAAAATTCCCTCAGTTCACTATCCACACGCACTGCAGCCTTAGCACCCTCATACATACTCTTCGCGGCCTTCAACAACTTCCCATCTACTCCATATATTCTTAATACTTTCCACAATCCTTGTCTATCCACCCTGTCATATACTTTCTCCAAATCCATGAAGGCCACATACAACTTCTTTCACTTGTCTAGAAACTTTTCCACTAAAGATCTAAACTTCCCTGTTCTTCTTCAACTAATTCTTCTGTTATTTCTCTAACTCAGTTAACAAGTATCCTACCATATACTTTTCCTATTACATTAAAAAGACAAATGCCCCTATGATTACCACACACTTCTTTTTCTCCTTTTCCTTTGTACAGGGGAATAATTATACAGTAGGACCTCACTATAACGGACTAATTGGGGCCCAAGTCATTCTGAAAAATGCAAAATTCTGATAAAAGCGACATCTGGACTTACCCCTGCTAATCCGGACTTTTTCCGATATATCAGACATTAGTCCGGATTGCATCAGTGGTTTTCACCACCATTGCAGTATTGTACTGTGTTATACCTTCACTACATTAATCAAATGGTATAATAATACTGTACTGTGCACTGAAAAACATGTCTTTTACTTGTCTTATTGTGATGAACATAGCTGAAGTGGTCAGGCAGTCCGGACTGCTTCTGGCTTTATCGGACTTTTTCCGATATATAGGAGTTTAGTCTGGTAGCTCCTCGAATCCGATAAAAGCGAATTCCGGTCTACTGAAGTCCGTTATATTGAGGTTTTACTGTACCTGATTTCCAATTCTCCGGGACTCTACCTTCCTCCCAGGCCAATCTGCACATCTTCCACATCCATTCTACTACTATCTCTTCCTCATGGTTCAGCATTTCATCACACACTCCATCAATTCCTGGGGCTTTCCCCATCTTAACTTTCTTCATTGCTTCCACAACTTCCATCCTACTGATTTCTTCCTCACTTCTCACATCCCTCCTTCCCACAGCCACTTATACTTGCATTACTTCATTCTCTAAGTTCAACAATTCATTAAAGTGTTCTCTCCATCTGCTCACTTTTTTTCCCTTCTCCACTAGTAATCTACCATTTTTAACTTTCACCCCCCAACTAACTTCTTTGGCACCCTGTCTAACTCTCTTTACCTCTTTCCAGAACATTTTCTTACATTCCCTCCACTTTACGCTCAAATTCCTTCCAAATTCCCCATCCACTCTTTTCTTACGTTCCCTTTATCTTTCCGCCTCTCACTTCCTCTCTACATGTAACTCTCTTTTCCGTCTCTCAACTTCTTCCACGTCCGTTTCTCATCCACTCACTATATGCTTTCTTCTATTATGCCACAGCCTCTCTCACCTCTTCATTCCACCATGCTGTTCCCTGCACCCCCTTTTGTCTTCTCTTCGCCCAACACACCACCTCACATGCTGCACAGATTTCTTCTGTGAATATCTTGCACACACCTTCCACGTCCCCCATCTGCTCCAATCCATATTTACCCAATCGATCCTCCACTTCCCTCTTGTAATCTACCTTTTTTCCATCCTCTTGTAACCTTCAGTGATTTTAGTCCTTCACTTGCTTCCCAAAATTACTCTCTCCTGGTACTCCATTATGACCCATTATATCAATCCTTATTGTCCTTCTCACAAGCCTTCTCCACTATCTGTCTCACTGCAAATATCTGATCCACATATCCTATGCTGCTCCTAAAGCCACCCTGTTCATCACTCAACAGGACTTCTGATATCTCTCTTACTTTATAATAATTCTTCCATATACCTTCCCTAAAACACTCAATAAACTTATGCCACGATAATTCTTGCACTCACTTCGCTCACCTTTATTTTTGTACAGGGGTACAATCGTTGCATTTTTCCACTCTGCTGGCACAGTTTCACACAACCATGGTTTCTTACATATCTCCAACATGCATTTCATTCAGCTCTCTGCACTACACTGAATCATCTTTGCATACACCTCTTCATCCCCAGCTGCTTTCCCATTTTTCCGCCACTTCACAGCATTCTTCACCTGTGCAAGTGTCACATTTCCTGGCATTGCATTCCTTCTCTGCACACCCTCAAAACTAAACACGTTTTCAGCCACTCTGCTCTCTCTATTCCCATTCATAGGATTTCAAAATATTCTTTCTATCAGGTTCTTACTTCATCCCCATCAGTTAATAATCTACCATTTACTTCCTTCACACTTTCACATTTCTTTCCACTGTCACTTCTATATTTCTGAACCTCTTTCCAGAATAACCTCATATTTTCACAGCAGCTTGCATTCCCTTTTCTTCCTACATATAAGGTGTTTATGGCATTTATGGATCTGGAAAAACCATACGAAAAAGTAGACAGAGAAGGATTGTGGACGGTTTTGCGCATGTACGATGTAGATGGTAAGCTGCTAGGTGCCGGAAAGAATTTTTATGATGGTAGTGAGGCATGTGTAAGGGTAACTGGGCATCTAAGTGAATGCTTCACGATCAGTGTGGGCATGCGACAAGGTTGTGTGATGTCTCTATAGTTGTTCAATATATACAGTATATATGGATAAGGTGATGAGACAAGTAAAGGCACGAGTAATGGAAAGAGGGATAGCATTGGTACTGAATGGTGATGGGTGGAACATCGTAAATTTGTTATATGCTGATGATGCAGTGATAATTGCAAATACCAGACAAGAACTTGGTAGACTAGTGCAGAGTTCTGCTGATGTCTGTGTGCACTGTGCCTGGAGAGTAAATGCAGAAAAGAATAAAGTGATGGTAATCGAGAGAAAAGGTGACTCCCAGTGTGATGTTACAGTGAATGGAGAAAGACTGGAATTGGTGAGAGAGTTCAAATACCTGGGTACAGTGATAGAAAAGAGAGGAAAATGTGCAAAAGAAGTGGAAAGTAGAATGACACAAGGAAGGATGGTTGCTGGTGCTATGAAGGCCTTGATCAGAAACAGAGGCTTGAGTGTTGCAGCTATGCATGGCTTACATGAAGGAGTGTTGGTGTCATCCATCCATTCATCATCCAATCCTCTGTTGCCCCATGAGGAAAGCTCTTAGATCAGATAATGAAAGTAATGGAGAGAGTTCTAGAAGGTATGATTAGAGAAAGAGTGAATATCGATGAGATGCAGTTTGGGTTTATGCCAGGCAGGGGGACCACTGATGCCATATTCATTGTTCGACAGCTTCAGGAAAAATATACTGGAAAGAAAAGGGAATTGTATTTTGTTTTTGTTGATTTTGAAAAGGCCTCTGACAGAGTCCCTAGAGAGGTAGTGAAGTGGGCAATGAGAAAGCTAGGGTTGGAAGAGTGCCTGGTTAGGACGGTTATGGCCACGTACATGGGTGCTCACACCCAGGTAAGAGTGAATGGAGCTTTGAGTGATGAGTTTTCCGTGAATGTTGGTGTGCATCAGGGGTCAGTTTTGAGTCCCTTGTTGTTTATCATGGTGCTTGAAGCCCTCTCACGTGACTTCAGAAATGGACTCCCATGGGAGATGTTGTATGCTGATGATTTGGTGTTGATTGCGGAGAATGAAAAGGAGAAAAGGAAGCGGAGGAAAGATTTAAGAAGTGGAGAGATGGTATGGGGTACAAGGGTTTAAGGGTAAATCCAGATAAAACAAAAGTGATGATATCTAGGGTTGGTGGTGGTACAATCAGAGAAGAGGGAGAGTGGCCATGTGCAGTTTGCCACAAGGGTGTGGGAAGCAATTCCATCTTGTGTAGTGTTTGTGATAAGTGGGTGCACAAGAGATGTAGTGGTATTAGAGGTAGACTGCGAGATGATGCTGATTTCATGTGTGCGGCGTGTCAGGGAGAGCAGGTGGAGATTGTTAGGCGGAGGAGGGTTGAACTTGCAGGTGAGTCTCTTGAGTGCGTGGAGGAGTTTCATTATTTGGGAGACATGTTATGTGCCGGAGGTGGGGCTGGAGTTAGCTCGGTTGCTAGGGTGAGAAGTGGTTGGAAGAAGTTCAGGGAGCTGTTGCCTCTCCTGACATTGAGAGGACTCTCCTTACATGCTAAGGGGTCTTTGTATGCAGCATGTGTTAGGAGTGTGATGCTGTTTGGTAGTGGGACCTGGGCAGTAAAGGAAGAGGATATTCGCAGGTTTAAACGTACAGAAATGACAATGATTAGGTGGATGTGCAGTGCGTCCCTGTGTGCAAGGCCTGGGGGGGCTGGGTTTACGATGGAAGAGTTGAGAGGTAGGATGGGACTGGAGTGTATTGGTGTTGTGATGAGGAGATGTAGGCTGAGGTGGTTTGGACATGTGGAGAGGATGGGGGATGATAATTGGGTACAGAGGGTGAGAGGTGTCAATATTGGGGGAGGGGTTGGGAGGGGTAGACCGAGAAAGACATGGGACGAGGTCATTAAGTGTGACTTAAGGGTTAAGGGACTGAACAGGGAGGCTGCCAGGTATCGAGCAGCGTGGACAGCCGCCATTAGGTGACCAAGGCCGATGCATGCAAGCATGTTGGAGCCTTCAAAAACGAAAACGAAGTGGAAAGTAGAATGACACAAGGAAGGAAGGTAGCTGGTGCTATGAAGGCCTTGATCAGAAACAGAGGCTTGAGTGTTGCAGCTATGCATGGCTTACATGAAGGAGTGTTGGTGTCATCCATCCATTCATCATCCAATCCTCTGTTGCCCCATGAGAAGCAGAGGAGCCCAGGGTTAGGCAAGTTGGTCCTGACATTGAAGATGAGATTGAAAAGCTTCAATCATCCCTCAGTGACATAAACCTACACAGGCTCAATCCAACTGGAGTGCTTTAATTACCCACTAAACCACCAGGTGCCATAATCTGGTTATATGGTTACCAACCAGCGTAGTAAATGGTCTCCTGGTGTACTGGAAACCATTTGGCTTGTCACTCAGTGTAGAGTCACCCACTGGCAGAAGGAAGAGGAATGAATGAAAGAAAGACAGAAGAGGGAGTGTAAAGTCACCCGTAGACAGAAAGAAATGGAAAGAATGAAAGAAAGAGCGACAGAAGAGGAAGGAGAGACGAGAGGAAAGGGTAGACATCCAAAGCAGCACTACTTCGAGTGAGTGGATGGTGAGTGCCCTTAACTACCACCAAAGTGTTAGCGCCAACTGTAACATATGGATGTGAGACTATGATGTGGCATACAAATGAAAAGTCAAGAGCAAGAGCAGTGGAGAAGTGACTACTGTGGAATGTTTGTGGGGTACAGAGAGTGGATAGGATATGAAATAATGTGACTCGTGGAAGATGCGGAGTGAGGAAGTCTGTGGACAACAGAATCAAAGAGAGTGCATTGAGATGATATGGTCATATGGAGACAATGGATAACAACAGAGTGGTGAAAAATGTATAACTGAGCAAATCTGAAGGAGGGAGGAGGTGTGGCAGGCCAAGGAGAAGGTGGAGGGATATGGTGGATGGGTGTGTGAGGAAGAGAGGTATGGAAGTCGATGAGGATAGGGGACTGACAAGAAGTCGAGCTGGCTGGATGAATGTTGTGAGAAGAAGTGCATGATGAGGGATTTGGCACCCCTTTTAATGTGACGGAATTTGGATTGACTCTATCAGATACGTTTATGTGAAGCTACAGAAAGTTTTGGGCGTATCAGATAGAGCCAGGATTCTGGGGACTTGAATGATGAATGAATGGCAACATGGCCCATTGGAGTGGAATAATTTGGACGTTGCTACTCTTTACTCTGCCCTAGGGTGGGAAAGGAAGTCCGGATGATGATGATGATTACGATATCATTCATGTTGTCCATCACACACACTTTCTAACTCGTGGGCATTTCTCCTACTACTTCATCCAGCTCATCCAAAAACCTGCCTTTCTCTGTCTCACTCCTGTCATCAGACAAAACATATGCTACAATCACTGCCACTTTCATCTTCTTAAACTTGAACTTGACATACATACATTTCTATCTATCTATCTATTGCCAGACGCCTTAATCCTGTGAGGGGCGGCCACAAGCAAATCACCTCCATGTCACCCTCTCCCCTGCCATTCCATTGCCCTGCTGCCAGTTCATATCCCCCTCTCTCATATACCTCTCCACTCCATCTCTCCACCTCATCCTTGGTCTCCCCCTCCCTCTCCCCTCCTCCACCTCACTCAGATACACTCTACTTGTCAGCCAAACCACCTCAATGTGTTTCTCCTAATGCTTCTATCACATCCACGTCCACAACATAACACTTTGTCACTTCCTCATTTGTCAGTCTGTCTATCCATGTGACTCCACATGCTCCTCTCAAATAACTCATTTCCACTGCTCTCACTCTTCACTTCTGTCCCTCCAACAAGGTCCAAGTTTCACTTCCATTCATTAGAGTTGGTATCACAGTACTGTCATGCAGTAGCTTTTTCACTTCCATGCTCACGTCCCTGTTTTTTATCACTGCTTTCAAGAAAGCAGCCACCTTTCTTCCCTGTTGTACCCTTTCAAGCATTTCGCCCTCTAAACTTCCACCCTTACTCATCACACTACCCAAGTACTTAAACACACTCACATTTTCCATTTCCTCCTCATCCAACCTCACTGTACATTCACTGACTTCACTTCTCTCGAAGACCATAACTTTACTCTTCCCTACATTCACCTTTAGATTCCATTTCTTACACACTCTCCCAAACTCATTCACCAAGGCTTACAGTTCTCCTTCGTTTTCACTTAACAACACAGTATCGTCTGCAAACAACAGTACAGAGAGTTTCCAAACACTGACCTCTCTCACTATGGCCTCCCCAACATCCACTGCTCTATCTTGTATCTCTTTTATAACCCTATCCATATACAGACTGAACAACCATGGAGACATGACAAATCCTTGTTTCAATCCAACCTTCATACAGAAAAATTCACTCAGTTCACATACATTTCGAGCTGACAAATTTGTTGTCTCTCTCACTCTACTCTGCCACACTCAATTCATCAACAAAGCATCTCCTTTCTTGCATATTCCTCACCCAATCTGATTCTGTTTACAGGGAGAAATTGCTGACTGACATTCCATTTTCGCATACAGTACTGGCATTCAAATACTCACTAACACAAGCCTGTGATAAATCTGTGGGGGGAGATTCTGAGGGTTTTGAGGCCTAGCCTCAGCCCTTGAAGGGCTTGAGGCACTGCTAAGATCCAATGCTCTGGTCCCTCAGCCTCAGATACCCTTCTCCCAAAACAACTGTTACTTCATACATCAAGGTGATTTAAAATTCCACTTATTGCCATTAATTCTTGGTAATGTGATATTTATTATGCCTAGTGATAATCAATGTGTTTTTATGCATGTGTCTGTTGGAGGTAAATAAGGACTTTGGGAAAATTCTTACATGCCAACCTCCACCATTCGCCAAACGACAATGGTTCTTATAACAGGATTTACGTGGTTCCCTCTACACATAGTTTTTACTCCAAAAATAGCAGTGTAAATGGAAGGTTTACTGTACATATATATTAAATTCATATTCTCTCTTACACAACAAAAAGCCCAAGAGAGAACTCTATTTAATAATTATCAGCACTGCTAACTGATTTGTACAACTAGCTTAGTGAGTTTGGCTTGGACTGATTTCATTTCCAATGAATAATTACTAACATAACCAAACTATAGTTAGCTTGAATTTAGCTCAAAGGACTGATTTAGAACTCTGTTTTTAACTGAAGGACTGATTTAGAACTTTACTTTGGAATGAGGAGCTGAATTAGAACTCTATTTAATAATCACTGGCTTAGTTAATTTGTACAGCTAGCTTGGTGAGTTTGGTTTGAACTTCATTTAATAATTACCAGCATAGCCAATTTGTATAGCTAGCTTGGTGAGTTTGGCCTGAAGGACTGATTTCTCTGATCCACCACCACCAGCGCTGCTGCTGGTGACCTGCCGAGCCTCCTCCTCTTCCAGATCCTGAGGATGCTTGTTGTTGCGCACATCCCCATCAGCATCGGTGGAGTTAGCGGTCACATGGTGAGAGTTGCCTAGATTTCCTGTCACCGCCCCCGCCTCACCATCGCCTTGTTTGCCTAAGGAAGGGGGTGGAGGAAAGGGGGAAGCAGAAAGAGCCATTGTGAGTTGCAGGTATGGTAGAGTATAAGTCGTATCCTAGGTGGCACGAAAGGCTTCATGGCACCCCTTCCTTAGTGATTTATTTAGCATATTACAGCTAACCTTCTCTTGCATGTTATTTATATTGTTTTAATACCAATGTAGTTGTATCAATAACACAAAAGAGGATACTGAGGTGTAATGTACAAAACAAAGAGCTAAGCAAAGGGTGTTACAAAATCAACCAAAGCCACTTAGAAAACAACCCTAGTTCAAGAGGTCAACTTCTCTCTTTATGTGAACATTCCAAAGCAAAGCAATTACAGATGTAATGGAGATGAAAATAAGTATTACAGTAAATATCTGCAAAGAGTAATATTTAATTGCATTGGAATTTATAAATCCTCAAGAACAATGGAGATTCATCTAAAACATCCATATATGCTATCTTTCTCTTATTAATATTACCTGGCATGCATTAATAATATCTTTAACATATTTATATAATGAATGACTAAATATCAATGTGCCATTTTACAATATAACAAAGTATATTGGCATTGAACATTGCCAAAACAATGACACGAATCACACAGTAAACAATGGCAGCAAAACACTTTATGCTAAAGAACATTAGAACATGTATTATCTACAACGACGACTAATCTCCGACAAACATGGACATTGCAGAACAAAGAGGCCAGGGGAGAAATTATAATGTCACCTACTATACTTTAGACTCAGCATTGTCTTGGCAAGGATACAGTGCAAAAAAGGTAACAGGGACACAGTAAAGTACATGTCCAAAAATTTTTAGAACGACAAAAGAACACAGAAACATTCATATCGCATATAGAGATGGGTCACGGGGAGGTACGGATGAAGCAAGTGGCAAAAAGGTGAGAAAGAGAACACAAAAGACATCCTGGAGAGAAAAATACAAAAAGGCTGCAGAGGATAAGGAGGTGAAATACTATAAGCCAGAAGAGTCGTACTAGGATTGGTGTCAATGAGCTCTTCGCCCGAATCCCCCTTCTTCTTATTTTTCCGATGCTTTTTCGCCTCTGTTATTTTGAGGGGGGGCACAAGCGGTGATGGGTGATGATGGTGGTGAAGGATTCAACAACAGTAGTAGTGGTTGGTTGGTTGGTTCAGGGGATTACATGCAAAAAAAGATATCAAAAAAAAGGAATAAAAATCATTAGTCACTAGATGGATATAAAAATCAAATCCATAAAGCATGTTCCTTTTCTTTTACATTGCAAAGGTAAGAGAAACACTCTAATAATTACTTGAGAACTCTGGTTCAGAGGACTACTGGCCAAACAGGCTATGCCACAACTGTCAGTCAGGGGAGGTTAGCAATACTCTTTCCATTTTAACTTGGCATAAAACTGACATACCACTACCTTAAATGCTGAGCTATAACAAGAGAACAACACAAGAGCATTACGCTAGTCACATGGTAGTGATATGGAAGAGATGTTGAGCCATAGCATTATCATATCCTGCCATCAAGCTACAGGAAATATGCTGCACAAGGATGAAAATCTCTGCCAAGTTCTGGTGAAAGAACTACAGTCATACAAGGAGGTCCAGGACAGTACCTTTATGAGAACCTCTTCTGCTGTAAGCAACATTAGACCACACACTTCAGAAGACATACTGGTACTCTTACTTCATACAATAGTACCTCTGATTACGTGGACTTCACCTGCATGGATTCTGCTTACATGGTGACCGTAAGTGGTGCCAAAATTCAGAAAGATACTTCAAACTACAGTGAGACCTCCTTACGTTGGACTTCTATAAGTCAGAAACTCCCAAAGTCAGGTGCAATTTTGGTGGCTTGGGACTTTTGGACTATCAGAGGTTAACTATCACCCACAGTCAGTTACAGTGTGGCTGCTGTTGACAAGAATGCACACATATTGTCCTCCGCACAAAATAAAATGAAGTACCAGAGATGAAAGTAGTGTAAGCATAAACCCACGTGTAATTACAGTATAAATTTAATGATATAACAAGTCTGCATTTCCTTTTCTTTTTTTGTTATTGCATATTATGTAGCCATTCTGTGAGAAAAAAAATCTTCCAGAAGCCAATTATGTGATTTTTTTCAACAGATTTTTTTAATAGCAATAAGATTTAATTCTCCATATGGGTAGGGTTGTCAAAAGTAAGTTGGATTTACAGATAAGTCAGATAACTTTTGGCCCCAATTAGTCTGACTTAAGGAAGTCATACTGTACTATCTGAGAATCCATGCAGTGACATCTAGGTTGGCACCAAAGCCATCATCTTGACTTCTGTCAAGAATGTGAGGGGTTTTATTAAAATTCAGGGGGTTTCACCTAGAACCCCTATAGAGGAGCTGCATCACTGAGGGTTTTCATTTGGCCTTCTAATGATGTCATTTTTCAAGTCACTGTCTTGTGTCAGATTTACCTCTATATAGTAGGACATGCCTTTAAAAAGCATATCTATAATCTATTTAGGGGCACTGAGGATTTTACAGGGCAAGTTGGGGTCTGGCTAGACAACTGATTAACACAATAGCTTCATTATAATAGGTTAAATGGGCCCACATGTACAGATTTCACGTCCGCAGTCAACGTCAGTAACTCTCTAGCACTGTAAAAGGAGGTACTATTGCAATCAATCCCATGACATGTTTCATTATATTCTTGCTATCTACAAATGATTATATTCAGGAAGGATTAAATATATATAAATATATATATATATAAATATATATAAATATATATAAAATTATATTCAGGAAGGATTAAATATAACCTTCATTAACTCTTCCAATACCAAAAGGCATCCTTAAATCAAACAAAATCATCTACAGGTACCCAAAATAAAATATAAACCAGAAATCTGTCATTGCAGAGAAGGACTTGATGGTACCAACTGATAAAAGGTAATTGTTTAAAATCCCGTACTAAATTCTAATGATCAATCTGCAAGTAAACATATCACAGGACCTCCTATTATGACTAATGTAAATTTGGATTTACTACAAATACCAATTTTCTGTAAGGAATCAATGATGTATTCTTAATACTTTGAGCTAAAGCATCTAGGCCATACCAAGCCTGACTACAACTGTGGAATCCTATAGTCCTCAATTACTAATCACTAACTCAGCCGCTAGTAGTGCAGTGGCTAGAAAGAACTCAAGTGTTACAAAACATTATTGCTCAATTCAAAATTATAAGTTGCTTGAATATATCAACTTCTATATAAATTATAAATCAACTAGATAACTTTATTGAAAATCTTAAAGAAATGTTGCCATCCCTAAGCTAATTTCTCTAAAAGTGGATTATCTACTGGCATGGTCCAGTAACTTTGAAAAAATCTAGTAACTGGCTTTACTAACATGCCTAGAACTATATCATTCGCATTTATAAATAAAAAGTTTTGGCTCTCACTTGGGGGTGCAACATGCAAAAGTTATGTAAGAGGATGATCATCTTATTCTTATATATATATATATATATACAGTAGGCACGGAAAGTCTTAACGCCATCTTAAAAAAAGAAAACATTCTTGTGGTTAGCCAGGAGAAACAAATAAATTAACACTCACCATTGAATTTAGTATTTACTGGCATTCCCCTTCACCTTTATTATCTTCTTAAGGCGTCTGGGGAGACTGATGGCGTAGTTTTGCGGAACAGACGGACTAAAACTGCTCCATAGCTGCTTGACTGCAGCCCCAAGTTTAGGCAGAGATGATGTGTCCATACTATGCAGCTGCCACTTCATGTGCACCCATAAATTCTCAATGGGATTGATATCTGGGCTGTTTCCGGGCCAATCTCAAATAAAGGGAACCTCACAGTCTGTTAGCCACTGTTTCACTGACTTTGCAACATGTGCAGGGGCAGAATCTTGCATAAATACTCTTGCCTTGGTTTTATCAAAAGAGTCACTTAAAACATCACATAAGAGCTCCAAATAATTGTTCTGGTTCACTTTTTCATTTGCAGGTAGAATTACCAAC